>PVKN010000553.1:0-72445 GCA_004027915.1 Capromys pilorides
GGATTGCCCCAAGCATTGAGAGGGTGACTCAGACTGGGCATGCTGGTGCACACCTGTAATCTCAGTGCTTGAGAGATTGAAAATGGGAGGATCACTATGAGTCTGATCTGTGTCATGAGACCCTGTAGACACTGTGTTAAATACATAAAAAAAGACCCCCAAGGATCACCTACCAGGTAACAAAAGGCTTTAATAAATGGAGCTATATAGGACTATAGGTTATAGGGTTAAGTACCCAGAGAGCATGAGGGAGGCAATGAGGTTCCCAGTGCAAGAATCCCTAAGCAGGTGGGACAAAGTACAGGAGGGAGTCACGCCTCGAGAATGCACCCTCTTAATCTCACCCAGAGGAGTCCACCCAAACTACAACACGGTACTGAAGAGCTCACTCCTACAGAGAGGCACAGTGCCCTCAAATGAGAAACAAACCTGCTTGGGCGGATTCTCTAAAAGAAATTCTACAGCCAGGGGCTGCTGAAGAACTCTAGAGAAAATAAAATATTCCAAAATGGTCAGCTTTTTAAAAACGGTTTAAAAATGTTGTTCTTTCCTGCCATCCTTTCACCTGGCTCTGGACTTCTAAAAAATAAACAGAAAGAGGGAAGTTGCTACTTCAGAGCCAAACTTCACTGTAAATCAAGTTCTTCCATGGTGAAAAGTCCCCTAAGGTGGCGGAAGGCAACAAGGAGAGTCCCTAAGGAGTCACAATAAAGTGAAATTAGCCTTTGATGGTTAGCATATAAAAACAACCCAGAAATAGCCACTGAATGTAAAATCACAGAGCTGCAAAGAAATCCTAGAGCCTGCGGTTCCTACATGCAACAGAACTCCTGGCTGAGACTACTGCTGTAAGTACAGAAAGAATGTGTGGTCGGAGCAGAGAGGTGGCCAGGCATGAGCTCCAGCTCCGTCACAGGAAGCACAAGTCTCACTGCCTTCTGTTCCAGCCCTTGACTTCTCCATGGCAAGCACAAGAGAGTGAGGAACCCAGCAGCTCTGGCTGGGCGCCTCCCACTTCCTCAGCGCACTGGCCAGCTCTTCCAACCAAGTGCTCTACAGACTATATAACGTGGCTTCCCAGAGATTGCCTACAGGGCAAGAATCTGCTAGTCAGGCAGTGCCAGTGGTGTTGATTACAATTCCCATAGTAAGTCACCCATCATGCCTCTGGCTGCCCAGCCCCAAAACACCTGCTAAGGGCAGCAGCCTCTGGGAAGTGTTCATGGAGGAGAGGTTCTGTCTTCAGAGCCCACTGGTGAGGGCTTCTGGTGTTATAGGCAGCTAAATTAGACAGAAATATTATAGGCAGACAGAGACTGGCCCTCAAGGAGGCAGTATGGAAGACAAGGTGACTTTTCAACTTTGGAAGAGACAGACACTCCCTACTGTGGGCCAGAACTGGAGATAAAAGAGGGAACAAATGCAGCCATACACTTCCCTAAGGACAGGCATCAGGGATTGATATTCTAAATAGGTATCAGTCATCGTGAAAGTGCCCAAAACAGTCACTAACCCAATCCCCAACAGGAAGGAACTCTGTCCCTATTCATGTCTGCTTGCTATGAGCCTCACTTTCTCATTTGGTACTAGATTTAATCAATGTTACCTGAACAACGGTGCTTGAATCTCATTGGCTGACCATAGTTTTGTCCCACCTCATCCCACTTAAGCGAGTTCTCATGTTCTCTATCACCTTAGACCTGCCTCACATGATTTCACTCTATAAAAGTCCCTGGAAGAGACAGGTTCCAGAGGACAGTCCACTTGGCCCCTGCTTCTGTCCCTCTCCTGAGCAGAAGCTCTTTTCCCCCAGTCAATCAATATTCTGCTCATAACCCCCACTTGTTACTAAAATTCATTCTTCAGTTTTAGAGAACACAAACTCTCCCAGGCACCTTTCAGGTCGGGAGTTTCATTTTTTCCCCTATATCATGGGGACAATCTGTAAGCTCTCCAATGGCCTCATACCCCTGTATCACCACCCCATGGCCCTCAGTTCCTCCCAACATCCCGTTTCTGTACATTCCAGGTGCTCACTTGTCCGTGGGGAAGGGCCCAAATTGTTCAACACTGTTTTCTTTTCAAATGTTTTATTCTTAAGCATTCTCAAATTTACCAAAATAAAAATCGTACAACTATACTATAAAGTACCTTCTTTCTTCCCGGGGTACACAAGAGGAACCTTCGAATTTGATGTTCCACACCTCTCTCCCCACTAGTACTTTATTAATGTGCATTTCCTGCATACTCCCAAACAAGTGTCACCAAAAGGAGGACATGAACACTTAATGCATGTGCCACACGCTTCTCAGACCACCTTTAAATTGTAACAAATGTCCCAAAATACATTTTAAAGCAAAAGGATCCAGATCAGATTTTCCTGACTCTTTTGGCTGTTGTTATAGTTTGTGTCTAGATGTCTCCCCAAAGCCTTATGCAATCATGGGGCGGGACTCTAGAATCTATGATTGATTCATGGTCTAATGCAGGGATTATAGGTGTGCGTGCTGCACCCACCCTGGGGCAGGCAGCCTGCATACAATGACACAAGGGAGGGAAAGAGGCTGCTCTCCACCAGACTTCCTTTCACTCTGGTTGATTTTGCTGTGTTCAGCCATGAATGGCTGCCCTCGGCCTTGTACCACTCTGCCTTGGAGCCAGCAGAGCAGACTGAAACCTCAACAAACTGAGCTAAATAAACATTTCCTTCCCTCATTCTGGGCATCAGGTATTTTGTCTCAGAAATGAGAAAACAGTCACTGCAACAGCTGTTCTGTCTCTCCAGTCTCCGCATTCTCACACATGTCCCAGTCTTCCATGCAGTTTTGTGACTCAGAGACCTGGGAAAGTAACAAGCTGGTCATGGCATAAGGGCTCTCATTAGAGGGTTGTGAACTGCTCTCTCTGATTGAATTCCGATTGCATGTGTTGGGCAGGAATCACAGAAAAATGAGACTGCACTTCAGCAAGGAATTCTGGTTGTCTCACTGATGACACTGAGCTCTGGCTGCCTGGCTCATGTTTTATACTTAGCTCTCACAAGTCCACGGAGATTGCTCCTGCCCGGCCCAAGGACAGCCATAGCAGGTAGTCTGCAGAGAGGTATTTACAGACATAGGATGGAATGTGGGAAGGCAAAAAGAACACAGTTTTAGACAAAAGAGAGCTGTGTTTATCGTTCCATGCGAGAAAGGTCTCTTATCGCTCATGCACTTATTCATGCTCTGGCTCTGATGGGACACCTGTTCTTTGTAGGCCCAGGGACCTCAGATTATACTGGACTGCTACCACTGTATATTTGCAATATATACTGCAAAATAATACGTACTGGGCAATGCGCTGGCCCAAAGGAACATGTGTGCTTTGCAGCAATCCTGGCCTTAAATGCTTATGAGACAGCAGCAAGGAGATAGTAGACCTGATCCATGCTGAGACAGAAAAAGTCCAGCACAAGAAATCGCTCAACCCAAGTTCTATGTGTCCAGGACTTCATAGAAGGCATAGATAAGACCCTTGGTCAGAGCAGGAGCTGAGGAAGATGGGGAGAGGAGAAGCTGGAAATGGAGTAGACAGGCTAGATGCCAAAGTCCTTGGGCTTGACCCCAAAGTCCTTGGTACTTGACAAGAGTATGTACCGCATTCTGTACTCACGGAAACCACAGAGGGTTTGAAGCCAAGTGACCAGGCCATGCAGACACGTTTATAAGAATGAGCAAGGGGAATGAAGGGGAACAGAAGAAAACTGAGAATATGGGACATAAGAGAGGAGACAACTGCAGCATCTTCCAGAGCAGACACTGATGAGGGCTTATGCAGGGCAGGAATGATGCCAAGGAAAGACACCAGATTCCATGGACACCCAGGGTCTATGCGCTTGTGCTGGGGTCCAAGAAGTGGAAAGGAGGGGAGCAAACCAGATCCAGAGGATCCCTGGATGCATGCAAGATGGTGGGGATATCTTCAACCAGGATGAGATGAACAACTGTGATAGTGTAGTACTCCCAGACATAAAACCCAATTCCCGAGCTCTTAAAAATGGGAGCCTACTGAATTTTTGCTCAGCCTGATTCCTAGGATGTCTTGAGCACTAAGTTTGTAGTTTGGGTGGCTATCATGGCACACTTGGCTTCAGTCCTAGTTATTTTAACTACACGTGAATTCCCAGTGTTACTGTGGTAAGTATTGTGGGCACAGCTAGGAGTGGTTTTTTAGCATCAGAAAGAAAAAGGCAGAGCTGTGTGGCAAGACTCAGCCACCTTCCCCATTTCTCCACCACACGCCATTCACATTTCCCTCATCATTCCCAAGAATGTTAGAGTCCAAGCAGTTCAATGGTTTGCTTAATTTTCTAGCATGCATGCTATACATGACCCTTGTAAGTAAATTATAACCAATTCTGTCTTTGGGACTTTGTGATATCCTTGGGGGAAAGAAAACAATGCACAAACATTAAAAAGCTAAACTTAGACACTGCATGTAGTTTCATTTTGTGTACATACTGGAAGATAAAAACTAAGCCTAGTAGGAGTCTAGAAGCAATTTCAGCCTTTCGCTCCCCCATCACGTTCATTTGGTTTTGCTCATGTAAAGCAAGCACCTCTATTACTTCTTATTTTGAACTGCTTCTATATATACCCAATAAGCAATGTTCAGGTCTCAGGCAGGTGACAGGGACTTTCCAAGTAAAACTGTGCATTGTTGCGATGAATAAAAACAACCACACTCTTGCACGCTATTTTTCATCTATGGGGAGAAAAGAATGCACTCATGCTATAATTCTTTTGTAGGTCGTGTCAGTCTTTCCTCCTTCATGAAATCTTCACTTTTATGAATCTTCATTCTTTTGTGCTCTGTACTGAGCTCACCTCAGCTGCACTTGGCTGCTGTCCCCCTCAGCGAGGATCAGGGGCATTTTCACAAGTGACATCAACAAAGGAACTTGAGGCAGAGGCCCCAGGCTCCCACTGTTCCTCCACAGAACTACCCAGCCATCCTGAGGTCACTTTCATCCCTCTGAGCCTTCTCTCTTCCTGTATGCAGAGAGGATGCGGTAGAAGGAGAAATGGCAGAAGGCATGGGACAGCCTCTAACCTTGTGCCTGGGGTGATATTCAACAGTTAAAAACATGACCCTCACTCAAATATAAAATAGATACACATTAAGGACATTTTACTGCGAGGGTAAGCAACAAGATGGAAAAATGAGTTAAAGAATGATAGGTATGGGTTGGGGTGATGGCTCAGTGGTCTAAGCACCTGCCTGGCAAGTGTAAGGACCCAGGTTCGATCTTGGGTATGACACACCACGGAGGTCCCAGAACCCTGGGTACACCATAATGACTACAAAAACCATACCTGGTGGAGCACAGGTGTTCAATAAATGTTACTGAGAAACTAATGATTTAAAGAACATTATATGTGAAATCCCATAGACTTATGCAAAAGAATAATAAGAGCAAGATTCATAACATCAAATACTTCCATTGAGCAAGAAAAAAGAGAGAAATTAAGTACAAATTCATTGTGATATGGAAAATCATTTTCTTGTTTAGCAATCTCCAGTGAGTGCTTTCTGGAGGAACTGCCAGTTTTGTCTTCTGCCAGGACCTGAAGCCCACACAGAGCTCCCTCGGGCCCCTGCTGCCCTCCCTGGCCATCCCTCCACATCAGCCCTGGGCAGACTCCTAGACTGCGAAAGGAGGCTGGGTATGGAAGGGGAGGCCCAGTGCAGGCAGCCCAGCTACCAGCAGGCTCTGCATCCACAGATTCAATCAATTGCAGGCCCATACTACTAGCTGGAAAAAACTGTCGGTACTTAGCATGTACAGAATTTTGCCTTTTCACCATTCCCTAAACAATGCAGGGCAACAGGCATTCATACAGCTGGTACATAGTGTCAGATACCGTTAGTCACCTAGGGGTAGTTTAAAGCACCCGGCCAGGTGGATGCAAGTCCTGTGCTAATACTCTGCCATTTTTCAAAAGGCACTTGAGTTTGGAAGCTTTTGCTTCCTAGCAGACTCAGGGACTAATTCCACCAGACATCAAGGGTGAACTATACCTGTCCATTGGTGGGACACATATATGACAAGTATGTGGTAAAGGAAGGAGAAGGGATCTTTTCATTTTCTTCTCTGGTGATCAACAAAGCCACTTTGGACAACACATGGCATCTCTCCAGCTGTTACAAGAACAAGCTACACAACCCTAATAGGGTGAAAATTTTATAAATCAACAAAGAGGGCAGGAGCCCTATCTGCTGAGGCTATCTGGAATACCACTACCCCAATATGGGCAAGAGGCCTCACCATCGCTGGTAGGACCCCCTCTACAGCCCTCCACTGGCTCTGACATGGATGGTCCAAACGTTTTTCTAGGGTTGCTGTGAAGATGAACAACTTCAATTCTGCAAATTACTTAGCACAAAAATGTGTTCCCAAAGTTGCTGGTTCTGGACCCCTCTCCCTGGAGTGAGGAGGTCTGTTAACCCTATAGAAGAAGAGCTATGGATTCAGGGACAAGTGTCTGCGCTTCCAGGGATGATTCAGCGCCAGCTATTCAGTATGGCACATATTGAGTTCATCACTTTCTCCACAGAGGAATGGGAACCATGCTCACTCTGGGGAGGTTTGCACTGGCACCAGGATACAAACACAGGATGTCATGCAGCAAACGTCACTGAAGGCTGGGCCCTCAGGCAGGCACAAGGTGAACTTTCTTGACTTTATTATTTATTTATTTATTTAATTTTTGTGGAACTGGGGTTTGAACTCATGACCTTGCAGTTGCCAGGCAGGCACTTGTGCCATGGAGCTATTTCCCTGGCCCCATTCCTTGACTTTAATAGGGGCCAATTTCCCTGGAAAGCCTCTGTGCCTCAGGATCTGGGGTACAATCAGCATCAGAGCCTCATCTCATTTCACAGTATGCTGTGGGGATGATCAAGCCACTAAGGCGAGCGAAGAAAAGAAGACAAGAAAAAGAATCCAGGTGTGGTGGTGCATATCTGTAATGTCAGCACCCCAGGAAGCTAAAATGGGAGGGTTGCAAGTTTAGGTGCAGCCTGAGAAACTTATTGAGACCCTATTTCAAGATAGAAAGATAGAGATAGATGATAGATAGATAGATAGATAGATAGATAGATAGATAGATAGATATGCAGGCAGGCAGACAGACAGACAGACAGATGCACACACACACACACACACACACACACACACACACACACACACAAACAGACACAATAAGGCCAACTCACCCAGCAGCAACAGATATATCCTCAGAAAGAGCAAACCTCATTTTTTTTCTTTCCATCTACTTACGAATTCTTTAAATTTCATAAAATCACTGGTAGAAAGGCCAGTTACAAAACATTTTAACTAAAATATGTATTTTTCAGCCTATGACACTTGCTGGAAGAAATTAAATGCCACATCAAATATAAAATGCCCATTAGAAAAGCCCAAAACTTCACAAAAAGCCCTAATGGGCTTTGCTGAGACTCACGGACAGAGGTAAGTCACCTCTGATTAGGCCTGAAAAAACAAAACCTTGTGACTCGAGGCTGTGCACCCCAAGTCCTGGCTACCCTCTTACCTCTGCTTCCAGACCCTCTCCCTGTCAAGAAGACTGAGATTTAAACCACATTTTAAAGGGGCAAAGGAAATCTTTCTTATTTGGGACTGAAAACAAAGCCCATTTCCTTCAACTTGGGCTCAGTATAGGCAGGGTTTTCAAGGCAAAGTTCCTAAAGATTTTACAAAGTACTTAGGAAAGGTCTAACGGCCCCACTGCACCCTGGTCCAAAACGTTGGCTTTTAGAAGAAAAGTGGCATCCCTCATAATGGCTGCTCTGCTTCTAGGTGGCGCTGCGCCCAGAGGCAGATTTCAAGTAACCCTTCAGAGCATTTTGGAGCCAGGAAGCCAGCCACAAGGGTGAGAGGACACAGAAGGAAGTGGGGAAGCCAGAGCTAGGTCCTCCTACCCTGGTTCGTGCAGCCTGCAGGGCCCCCTAGTCTCATGCTGGAAACTTGGAGCTCCATGAAACACAATTTGAGCCAGGGATGGTAGTGCAAGACAGGAATTCCAGCACTGTGAGAGGTTAAGGAAGGAGAATCACAGATTCAAGCCCAGCCTAGAAAATAGAAAATTAAAGACCCTATCTCTAAATTAAAAATTAATAAAGGAATAGGGACATAGCTCAGTGTGAAGGCCTTGGGCTCAGTTTCCAGTAAGGTAAACAGAGCTCATGTACAGGACACGCAACTCCAAAACCTGGCACCTTGGCATTGCACTACACAGTAGCACAGGCAGGCTACTCTCACTATTCCTGTCTCCCCTTTCCCTAGAAATGGTCCTAAGCCTAGGAAGGATTTCTGAACTTCTTTGAGCAGCTCGCAGATCCCTACAGAAAAGGTCACCTCCTGCTACCCAGAAAAAAAAGTCCTGGGGATGACAAGGAGCACCAGAGCACATGGACCCCTGGGGAGTATACTCAGCTGGGTTTCATTAGAGTGCACCCTAGTACCCAGTTACAACTGGAAAGGTGTGGGTTTTCCACAATCCGCAGGTCTCCCTTCCTGGGGAAGGTTCAGGAGAGACTTTAACCCACAGTCAGGAAATCTGTGTGCTCTGTTGCTGTTACTATGTCTTTCATTCTAAAGGTCTCCACCGTGAATCCAGGGATGGATGAGACGAGAGGACTTCCCTCTGCTACAGAGGCTGAGGAAGATACCAGAAGCTCCTGCGATTTTCCCTTGTATACAGGAGTGTTGACGGTAGCCTGTGAGATACACCCAGTACTCTAATCTGGATCTGAAATGTCCCAGACACCCAAGTGTTACAGGCCTGGTGGTCTCTGGTGTGGTGCTACTGGGAGGCAGTGGCACCTTTAAGAGGCAGAATCTAATAGAAGGAAGTTGTGTCTATCTAGGAAATCGTAGTGCCTCTTCCTTTCTCCCTGCCTCCCTCCCTCCTGGCCCCGCATACCAGGAGAGATGATAGGACTCATTTCAACCTCCAGGCTTCCAGTTAGTAATAAATGTCCTCGTAGAATAACAACGCTGCCGGGTCTTTCACCCAGAACACACCTCTCTCAGTATTTCAGAATCAGCGCGCTACACGTTATACAGCTCCTGTCTCCTTCCACGAACTATCTCTAAATTCTGTTCCCCAATTAAAGTCTTGCAGAAAATTTGAGAAATCATTTAAGTACCCACCTAGAAAGACAGTCTGGCACCTTTTTACATAGCTAAATATAGACTTACCATACAACCCAGTTTGTGCTGCAAGGTATCTGTCCACATGTACTGAAAATGTATGTCCATGCAGAAACCTAGACACAAGCTGCACCGGGGGAACTTAGTGACTCAGGAGGCCCTGCACCCAAAATAAAAGAAAAAAAAGAAAACAAGGTCTCGGGATGTAGTTCAGTACAAAGGCCTTGGGTTCAGTTCCCAGTATACCACACATGTATACACATGTACACGCACACAAAGAAAAACTATAGACAACAGGAGAGACAGTAATTTCCAGAAATTTAGGACCATAGGTTGGTAAGAGAAAACCTGGTCAAGCACAGGGATATTTATAGCAACCACATCCTTCTCTACGAGGCTATCATGGTGGATGTGTGCCACTAAGGAACCGTTAACACCCCAGAGCAAATCCTGGTATAGAAACCACGGACATCGATCCAGACTGGTTGGTTAACTACTGCAAGCACAGGATACTGATCCAAAGAAACAGGAATATATTTGGGGATTCTCTGGACCATCTTGATTTTTCAGTAAATCTGAAATCCATCAGTAGGGGAAAAGGTAAGAGGAGATGGGAGCAGCAACAGAATCCCTAAAGTTACCATGGTTTTCTTCTCAAATCCATCTGGAAAGTGCCCCAGGGGAGAGCAGGTTGGGCCTGGATGGCAGCCTTTCCTGGTACTCATCCCACCCCACAGGGACCCAGCTCGATCTGCATGTGGCAGCTCCTACTTCCTTCCCCCAGTTGGAGCCGTCCCCTAAAGCAGGGCCTCTCCATATACCCAGTGTGCCCGGTTGTTTTTACCTGTGCTAATGGCATTCTTGGCAGAGCTCATATTCTTTGGATGCTTCTCTATGTTTCTGGAAGTAACAACCCCGTAAATAACAAATGCCACACCCTTCTGGTTGTTTCTGCGTAGGTTCCTATTGCCAGGCTTTTGCTCACACCTTCCAGTCTTTGCACATAGGGTTCCTCTGGCTGCAAGAGCCCCCCAGCCACCTCTCCGCCAGCCTCAGCCACACCCATGCCCTATCACTGTCCATCACACCTGCGTTACTCTGGACACAGCAGGAAACTTGGCCCTTTGGAAACACAAGTTTCCCACTGGTCATTCAGCTGCTGTCCCTCCCCCAGACTGCCTGGTACCTGCCTCCCCCTAGGGACTGTGGCACTGTGGCATCTGCTCGCAGAAGGCTGGGGAGGACAGGGCCTCTCTGTGACAGCCTGCTGCATAGACTTGGTCATCAACAGATGTCTGCTCAATGCATGAGTCACAGAGCAGAAGCACACAAATGAACTCTATCCCCAGCCGGCCTGGGAGGCCTTTAAAAAGCCTACAACTGAAGTCTTTCTGAGCAAGAAGTATTTTTCAGCCCAGCAGAATGTTAACATGCAGCGCGTGCCTCATTGAGCACAAAAACAAGCCCCCCAAAACTCTAACTCCAGGGAACATTTGTTTATCTGCAGTAACTCTTACCCAATCACAAAGAAACGCATGTGGGTGCAGATGGGAACACACACACACACACACACACACACAAACGCAATTGCAGGAATTTGAAATAAAACACATGTGCTCCCAGCTTGCTTTGATGAACACAAGCACCTGTAGGTGAGAGAGAAAAGAGGTACAGTAAAAATGCACAGGATCACAAGCGATGCATCAGAGTCAACAATCCTGCACTGCACATCTGGGCAAGCACAGCGCAGCTCAGCTTGGATGCATGCGGTAGTCACAGAAACCAAGTGGGCCAGGCTAGCTGGGACCCAGGGGTCGGGATCTTTCGTGGGAGTTAGGAAGGCAGGAAGAGAAGCGACTGCCGTGAGGGCAGTTTAGATCCCAGCTGGATGGTGCGGCCGCCTGGCCATCCTCAGCTAGCACTTCTGAAGCGTCACCAGGGACACTGTGTCCTGTGAAGTCTCAGGGTCAGTGCGCATGCTGCTCTGCTCACGTGGATCAGCCCAGCTGTTCCCAACAGCTGTCCCTCTAGGAGATTGGCCTCAAGAGGGCTGACCTCAAGTGCAGGGATCAAAACTCCCCCCAGGGAAACTGCCATCCCAATAAGGAAAATGTCAACACACCCGCCCCTTATCAGTAATTCCCAGTGTACTGCAGCAAGCACAGGACCAGGAAATGAAGTTCAAGCTGCCGGGCCGAGATAGCGCTGGCTTTGGGGTTTTGCTTTGAAGACTTCATTATTCACTCCCTGCACCTTAGGGCTCATTCCATTACTGTAGACACTTGTTGTCCTTCCTGGTCCAGCCAGGGTGTCACACACAATTAGGTCTAGAAAAGCTATCTTTCTTTTTTTTTTAGCAAGGCTAGGTGGCTGGTGAGAAACAGTACAGCGGAGAGCCCTGCGCTGTCCCCGCCTGTCATCTGTTTTCTCTGCCTGCAATTTCCAGTACTGCTTGCCTGTGTAAAAGGGCTCCATTGGATACGGAAGCCCTGAATTCAGTAACGGGAACAAGGAAGGGGCCCACATCATGAGACTGGAATAAGGTGACTGGAAGAAAAGGAAACGTAGTAAGGAAGTCAGAAAAAAGTGGGAGTTTTGTTTTTGTTGTTGTCGTTTGCTTGCTTGCTTTTGCATCTTTCAAATGTAATGGTACAGAGAAGAGCCAGAGTCCTTCCAAGCTGAGAACTGGATGATTTGCTGATAATCAGGAAAAAGTAAATAATTGAAATATTGGGCCGGCCAGATAGCTCAGCAGATAAAAGCGCCTGGGGTGTGGTGGTGGTGGGGGGTTGATCCCCACCCTGCCGTGCCAGCCCCACCCTCAGGGTACACTAGGAGGGCAATTGAGACTGGGTGTGGCTCACTCCTATAATCCCAGCACTTTGGAGGCTGAAAACAGGAGAATCACTGTGAGTCCAATCTGTGTAGTAAGACCTTGTAGAACCTGTACTAAATACAAAAAAAAAAAAAAAAAGGAAAAAATTATATTCACCCTCCGCATGGTTACAGTTTGAAGAATTCAATATCAAACATCAATAATAATATGGAACAGATGAGATCACACATGCGGCTGAAGAGAGGGTGTAAAGTACCATAGCCAGTGTGCGAAATAATTTGGTAATTTCTAATAAAGTTGAATAAATTCTATAGGGATTTTACTTGTTGTTTAGGATAACCATGCATGTGCTTAGGATTTCATACACAAAAATGCTTACTGAAGAACTGTTTTTTTCACAGTGAAAGTAGAAACAACCTACCTGTCTATGGATAGAAAACATGGGGTAGTCTTAAGATACCACAAATGTACTGTCAGCTTTCCATTAGTCTAACATGTCTGAGTTAAATAAAATTATATAAAGGAAAGGTTTATTTGGGTCACAGTTGTGGAGTGTCCAGTCAGTGGTGCTGGCCTCATCAACTTTAGACCTGGGATGAAACAACACATCATAGCAGCCAAGGCCAGAGACACAGAGGAAGGAGAGGGGCCAGGGTCCCAATACAAGGATACACCACTGTGACATCACTTCCTTCCACTAGGCTCCACCTCATGCAGGTTCCACCAGCTTCTAATAGTGGCCCAGACTGGAGACTAAGCCGTAGTGTCCACTGGAGGCTGAAGACCTAAACTACAGCACCCAAGACACAGCAGTTACAGGAATGCACAGTTATAAATATAAATATAAATATAAATCCAAAACCCTAATGCTGAATGGAAGATGCATGACGTGGAATAATACAGTATTTCAGTACTAAATTGTTTATCCAAATTACAAATGAAGTTATTCACTGCTAATTTTGAACGTGTGTGTGTGTGTGTGTGTGTGTGTGTGTGTGTGTGTAAAACTAGTGCTTTCCAAACAGGCAGAGGTGAGTCTCCTACAAGCAAGCAGAGCAGCTGGCACTTCCCCTGGAGAAGCACCCCTGAGCCATTGTTCCACTGACTTGTTCCCCCATGTACATCTGGCAGTGTTTGCAGATATTTTGTCACAACGTGGGGAGTAGGCTCAGCAGAAACCAACGGATGTGCTGATAACCACTGTACAAGGCAGGGCATAGTTCCCCATGAATAAAGAATTCCCCAGCACACAGAGTCAACAATACTGAGGTCGAGTTGCTCTCCTCTAGAAATCATAAATACAATTGTTTTTACATTTGAATTATTTAATAATTTCCTGGCATGGGATTATGTCATATGCAGCCACTGGCTAGACTACAGGATCAACTCCAAAACATAACATGCCATGTCTCCTCTTCTTTCAAGAAATAAAAAGTTGTAATAGTTTCCGATGCACTGTCTCCATTAGGGAGAATGGTTAAAATACTGAGAGGTTAAAATGCTCCCAATACCTCACACGTATTTGGGGGGTGCTACAAAGCTATGGCCAAACCCACAAGACCCTCTCCCCACTCCCAAAGATGCCTTCTCAATTCCCAGCTCCTTTTTTGCTTCCCTAGCATCCCTCAGGCCTCTACAAGAGGTATCAGTCAGCCAATTTTTGAGTCCAAGTTGGTATTTCTGCTGAAAAATTTCTGGTACATTCTGTTTTGGTAAACTGAGTCATGCTTCATAAAAACTAAAGGAGATCACTCTGTGAAATAATTTGCTCAGGAAATTTATGTAAGGTTTTCTATCACCTAATAATCTCAGCCTGATTTATCTATCACAGTTAGCCATCATGAGTAGGCATCAGGTCTAGAGAGGATATTAAATGTATTAAAATTTTTATTTGTATTAGGATATATTTATAGTACATAATATAATCAACCTCTAGGAGAAAAAGGTCCCCACATTACAACAGCATGTGTGCATGCTGACCAACCTGACTATAAGTGACTTTGGACTTACAAATGTCAAGTCCAAAGGAAAAACTGTCTATCAGTAACTCACAGAGGTCCCTACTGAGATAGAGACCAAACTATATCAACGACTCTGGAGACATTCTTTAAAGATACATCACTCCAGGCCTGACCAGATACCTCAAAGGATTAAAGTGCCTGCTTAGGCAGATGTAGGGACCTGGGTTGGATCCCCAGGTGCTGTGCAGGCCCCACCCCTGGGGCACCCTGAGACAGGTGATAGAGACTAGGCAAGGTAGTGTGGGTCTGTAATCATAGCACTTGGGAGGTTGCAAACAAAAGAATCACTACGAGTATAATCTGTGTAGTGAGACCCTGCAGACTCTGTACTAAATACACACACACATAAATTATTCGTATTAGGACATGTTTGGAGCATATAATATAATCAACTTCTAGGTAGTAAAGGTTCCCGTCTTATAACAGCATGTACTCACACTGGCCAACTTGACTCTAGACCTATAAACGCCAAGTCCAAAGGAAAAACCATCTCATCAGTAACTCTCAGAGGTCCCCACTGAGACAGAGACCAAGCTGTATCAATAACTTTGGAGATTTTTTTTAAAACATACATCACAACAGTAGTCAATAGTAATTAGGGGTGGAAGTTGGGGGTGGAAGGGACACAGGACTATAAAGGAGCAACTCCATGGGATTTCTCTGTGGCCATGGGACAGCTCTGTATCTTGACTGTGGTCATGGTTATAAGAATCTGTAGAAGTGATACATTTCGTAGTCATATAAATGTTTTCCCACATAGAACAGGTGCATGTAAAATCTAGTGGAACCCTGAATGACTGGTCTGGTAGATTGCGTGGATTCATACCTAACACTCTACACAGTGGAAAAACACCACACCACAGAAAGACAGAAGGGAGCTGGGGAGCCATGGGAAAGGCATAGGAGTAGCTTAAGTTTGTATTTCTAAAGAAAAGCAGCAGTCCGAAAAGGTTATAGACACAAGTCCAACTGTATGACAACCTGAGAAAGTAGGACTTCTACACAGCAATTACATCAGCAGTTGCCCTGGGTTTGGCGGCAGTGGGGAGAGGGATGTAGAGAACTTTTGGATGGGGAAATATTCCAGCTGACAGCACAATGGCACATACGTGAGGAGGCTGTGCATCTGTCAATGTGCAGAAGCACCCAAAATGGAAAGTGAGGGCCAAAGTGAGGGACGGATGCAAGGCCAGGCATGAGGACGCACGCCTGCAGTCCTCCACTTGGAAAGCTGAGGCAGGAGGGCTGCCGCAAGCTCCAGCCAGTGTGGGCTACAGAGCAAGGCCCTGCCTGAAAATTTTTTTAAAAAAGCTAAAAGATGGACGTTAGTGAATAAGAATTTGTTAGTAGTGGTGCAACAAATGTGCATAGCAAGCACAGTGTTAACATCAGGAAGAAGTGTAGGGGTGACGGGGGTGTACAGACCTCTGTTCTTTAAGCCACAAAGCTTCTATAAACTGTTAAAGCAAAGCACATCAATTTAAAGATATGCATTAATTTCAAAATATTCATTTCAAAAACTGCCTCAAACCTATTCACTAGTGAAAAGCACTTTGGTAACTAAGAGCTAAAGGACCCAGGTTCAATCCCAGTACCACACGCCATGCCAGCCACCGAAACCAGCTGAGGCAGCACACACCTGTAATCCCAGTGTTGGGGAGGCTGAAACAGAAGGATCACTAGTAGTCTGAGCTGCAGAGTGAGATCCTATATCAAGTAAATAAAAGATAAAAAAGAAATAACAGCTATAAAACATGAAAAGTGCAGACAACTACACTGGAGTTGACATCCAAAATCCATCTGTATTCTAATCCTCATTCTAAAGAAACAGACATCATGTAATAGGGGTAAAATAAAATAATACTGTGGAGCTGTTCTGTAAGCCAATGGAAAGCCCTACAAAGAGAGGTTTAATGCTGAGAGCATCCAAGTTTACACACTATGCTTAAACATAATGAGACCCACAGGAACCATCCAAGCATTTCAGATATTCTGCTACTAGGGAGTGGGAAAAGATAGCACAACATTATTTGCACACCACAGCGAGGCTCACTGCAGCACTATTGACAACAACCAAGGCCCAAACACAAGAATAAATAAACTGTAGCATATCTATATCTATATATATCTATATATAATAATATTATAATAATAATATTCCATTCTGTATGTGTGTGTATAGAATGGAATATTATTCAACCCTGAAAAAAGCCTGTCTATACTACAATATGGGTGAACCCAGAAGACATTATACTAAGTGAAATAAGTCCTTATTCATACAGGTAGCACCATGAGGGTTAGAAGATGACTTCCCTCTGCCCACTTGAGTGTGGGCAACCTCTCAGGGCCCATTCTGCTTTCACTGTTAAGTGTAAGTAGATGAGAGTGAACTCTAGGACAGGCATGCTTCTTGAAAGCCCTTAATCAGGAAGGCTGCACGCTCAGTCATTCCTTCCGGTCTTATGCAGAGACATACTGGAAGGCCCCCCAGCCCAGTGGACATGCACCTCCTTCAAAATCTGAAGGCCTGATTGATCTGCATGCCTTTTGCTTTTCCTATTGTTCCAAGTACCCTATTCCTTCAGGGCCACATATTTTTTTTTTTTTTTATTCTGCTGCCACAGATTTGCACTGAGATCTTCCTTTGATCTTCAATAAATGGAGCTGCTTTTCGTCACCACTGGATGTACACATGTAGTTCTTTTCTCACAGCACACAGAGGCCTAGAATCTTACCACACAAGCCATCACATGGTATCTAAAGCAGTCATACTCTTTGGAAACAGAAAATAGAATTCTGGTTGCCAGTGCCGGGAGTGGGGTTCACAGGAGCTGTTCCGTGGGAGCAGCATTTGGTCACACAAGATGAAAATGTTCTCGAGATGGGTTTTACACCAACACACACAGTTAACGTCAGTGTGTTGTATATGAAAAAATAGTCAGGGGATGTAATTTTACATTGCCTATTTTTGCTGCAATTTTTTTTGAAAAATAAAGTAACAGCAGTGAGCCTGATGCCCATAGTATAATCTGCTCGTGATGCCACAAGCCTGTTGGAATAGACAGAGGATGCGGAGCATAGCCCATGTTAAATCCAGCAATCTGAGGCACAGCAGGGTTATTGCAAATGAAAACTGAAAAGTGAATGAAATGAGCTCCCCAACGCCCAACAGATCCCAGAGGTCCACAGGTGACGTTCTGGGTCATGAGCTCACTCTGAGCGGTTGCTGGTTTCCATCTAATCTCATGCCTTAAGCGGTAGCAGTGATGAAGCCCAGGGTCGCTACTGCATAGCCAGTGTCATGCTGCCTTGTATTTGTCCTTCACCGACTCTTCTCAGTGACTTCATATGGCAGGTACTCTCATTATTTACTGGCAGGCAAAAGCAACTGTAAAACCTATGACTTCAAACAATAATCATTTTGTTGTATATTTGTGGAATTACAATCTGGGCAGGGCTGGGCAGGTATGGCCTCACTGTGCTCATGTGCAGTCAGGGTGACAATCCATTTTCAAGGTGGTCCCTGGCCTGGCACTTGGCAGCCCCACCAGGCCAGAGGGCCAGAGGTCTCAGTTTCTCCCACCCGCTCTTTCCACGGGTTCTCCAGGCCACGGCAGCATGGAGACTGTGCTCCCAGAGTGGCACTGCAGAGCTATGTGGCGCTGCATTTTTATAATGCAACCTTGTACCTCCTTCAGCCTCTCTTCTCTCACTCTCTACTGATCAAGGCTGCCACATCATGGCCCACAATAGCCAGGAGATGGGACGCAAGCTCTATCACACAATGGGGGAGTGTCAAAGATCACTGGAAGGACTCCTGACCCATCTGATCAGCAACACTGGAGGGGCCATCTGTAGGAAGAACAACCTTCTCAGTAGTTACTGTCAGGATCATCCCCCCCATTGTGAATGGGGAAACTGAGTTCTGGAGAGGTCAGTCGTTCTTCCACCTAATCCACGTCACAGTTACGAGTAATGGAGTCAAGATAGAAAGCCAGCTAAGACTGACTCACAAGTCAGAGCCCTTAAGGACGGGGACCCTTGTGCTCCTCCCTCCTCTCATTTCCTCCTGCATACAGGCTCTTGCTTCTGTGCCCAGGAAAGGTTTACTGAACATAATGGCTGTGAAAATAAATGTGAACTTCCCAGTGCTACGGCAGCTTACTGACTGACACCTAAGAAGCTCTCTAAATTTTTGCTCAATTAGATGTGGATCTTCTCTCACCTGCTAAAGCCTGACTGCTTGAAAGGAGGGCTCAAGTACAACGAAACCTGACACACACACACACGAAATTTGACCCAGTTCACTGAACAAATTGGGAGTTCAAGAAATGCTTACCTGAAATGCCCCCAACTGTTTATGTCTCCCTAACTCTGCACTACACTGTGAGCTACCAAATGCACCTGCCTCAGAACCATCCATCCTTCCACCCGTACGCAGCCCTGCAAGTACACCTTTAGTAAACTAAGTTCAGGGCTGGGTATGCAGCTCAGCGGCACAGCACTTGCCTGACATGCACGAGGTCATGAAGTTTGATTCCCAGTATGAAAAATAAATGAATAATGTAAGTAAACTATGTCCAGCAAATGAATGAATGAGTGAATGACATATGGGTGAAAGTGCAGCTGTGGTTGTTTTAGTGCAGGGTCAACTTGATTGGCTTTGCAATCCACACAAGGGACTTGTAGAGCACAGTTCTGGGTGTGTTTGAGTGCATCAAGGAGGTGTGGTCACAGGGTCTTTGTCTGGTTCCCATCCCCCTCTGTCTGGCATTGCTCCACTCTTCAGTCTCCAGCTACCAAGACCTAAGCATGTTTGCTGTGCTGTGCTCCTCCACCACAATGCTCCTCCCTTAGAGACAGCTGGCCACGGTCTGAATCCCTTTAAACCAAGAGCAAAATTAAACTTCTTTTCCCTTAAATTGTTGGGGCTGTGCATTGAGCTTAGCAAAGATGAACAAGACACAGGTTCATAGTTCTTGTCTTACATTCAAATGAGCAAAAATGAGCACAATGAGAAAGACAAGTAACTCTCATTGGGCCCATGGATCCAGTCTGAAAGGAAAGCAAGCGGACGTATTTTGGTGGAGTACAAAACCTGGTGTGTGACATCAAATACTGGTGGTCAGTTTGACTGGATTAGGAAACTGGAGAGGCACTGGGCTGCGAGAGTACAAACCCCATCCATATCACTACCGAATGAGCAGGGCACAGGGCAGGCTCCTGGAGCCTCCCCAGCCCCAGGGCCCTTCCTCTCCATCCCTTCCCCTGCTCTCTGCTTCTCAGCTATTGCAAGATTAGTGGCTTTGCTGTGCTTCTCTTTCTACGTTGATGTCTCCTACTCACAGCCAACTGATCAAGGACTGAACCTCTGCAACCACAAACTAAAATAATCGCCCCCTTCTAGAAGTTGCAGGTATCATGTATTTTTGCATCTTCCAGAGGAAAGGTGACTGATGCATGGTCAGTTTCATGCAGCAAATCAATAAAGATGCAAAGTGAAGAGGAGACCAGTGAGAAATTTTCAGCTGAGCAAAGTAAAGACGCAGCTCTTCCGCCTACTAAGCCACACTGCCACTTTGGTCCCCATCCCTCTCTGTATCCCAGGTCACATGCACAATGCCCAGGGATAAGAAAAGCAGGAAGAGAATGAGTGTTCACTTGCGCCCACTCCCCGGCAGGCACTCTACAGAGCGAGAGCTGGAGCTTTTCCTCCCACGCAGACATTTTCCTAATAAAACTCAGAGCAGCTGGAACCGGAAGTAAGAGCAAGAAATAGCCAAGCATTTTACTGGCTTAGACAAAAATAATGACGGAGAGGCAGTGAGTAATTGTGCTTTACCAACATTCTAAATGGGAAATCCCACAGGTATATGGCACTGTTAATGGAGGGGTTCAAAGAACAGCATTCCCCCTCCCTCCAAAGGCCTTTGTAAGGAAAAGCTGCCTTCCCTTCACTTACCACCCTGCTGCTGGATTCTTCCAGGTTTTCCACATCTACCACAATACCTTTTACTTTAAAGAGCGGTTGCTCCAGGAAGCTATATGCTGGTTGTTTTCCAGGAATAAGTGGCATGAAGGAAGGAGGCAACGTGCTAGTAGGAAATAAATGCACATCTGTGTGCTTGTTTATTGTTCAAATTTTTAAGAAAAGCTTAAGTTTGTTCATTCTTGCCTTTTAAGGGTGTTAAATTAGATAATATACCCTGCTTTTGCAATTTCTCTATTGTATTAAAGAGCTTCTTTTTGCACACAATCAACATTTTGTGAGAGGCAGGGGCCTGTACATTTGTATATTGAGAAAAATGTATTTATATGATTAATGAATGCCTTTTTCTTTATCCAGTTCTCAGAAATTTCCTGTTATTGATAGCAATTACCAAAGACCCTTACAGAAAAGCTCATATTTTTTGTGTCTCTCAGAACAGCACCGCTCTGCTAGCAGCAGGGAGTAAGCTGAGACAGCCGATCAGAGCTCGGGCCTCACCATCACTGTGGCCTACCTCTCCCCACTACAACATACTCCTTTTTGACTCAGTCCCAAGTGCCATCATGAGCTGCACAACAATGTTTGGTTAACGGCTGACCACAAGTGTGATGTTATGTTAGGGTTATGATGAGCTGAGATATTCCATTGCCCAGCGATACCACAGCTGTCCTAGAGTGATGCATGACTCACACGTCTGTGGTGGTGCTGGAGAGAAGAAAACGTGCTATGCTGTTCATCATATAAAATCAGAGCACAGGGCTGGAGAGATCACTCAACTGTCTAAGCACCTGTCTGGCAAGTGCTAGGACCCTGGTTTGAACCCTGGTATCCTATGCTGTGCTGGCCCTGTGCCAAACTGACCACCAAAACCAGAGAGTGGCGGTATACATCTGTAATCCCAGCAGAGGGGATACTGAGACAGGAGGATCACTATGAGTCCAAGCTGCATTGTGAGAGTCCATACCAAAGAAATGAAGAAAAAAAAAAAATCAGGGCACATATAATTACAAGTGCTGAACAACAGCATAGGGGGAAGATTTAAATTGGAAAAATTTATCACAGTAAAAGACACATTTCCATGAATTTCCTCCACATCTTTCCTTTCACCTGGAACACACTTATCCCATCAATCTTAACACTTTCTGAAGCAGTTCTGAAAGTCCTCTTTCTTAAGTGTCTTTGTGAGGTATGATCACAAATATAAGAGATGCCGGGTGTGGTATAATCCCCACATTCAGGAGACGGAGAGGCCGCAGGTCACAGTGAGTTCCAGATCAGCCTGAGTTACAAAGTGAACTCACAGCCAGCCCAAGCTCAAAGTGCAGGGCAAGACCCTGTTTCAAAAGACAATTAATTATAGCCTACGAGAGCTGCTGCCAAGTGCCACGCACAAGAAAATTGGAATGGTAACAAGACAAGAAGGTGTGTCCTCCTCCACCTTTTTCACCAGATCTGACACTGTGTGACTTCTAGCTCTTCTCCAAACTCAAAATGACCAAAAGGAAAATCTTTTAAATCAATTCAGGACATCTAGGCAGCCACACAGCATAACTAAAGACACAGGCCATGAGTCATTCACTATAATTTGTTTTATTTAATTTTCATTGTAGATTTTGATCATCCCTTCTACATTGTCTTACCACAGCCTCAAAATCATTGAGCCCAATGGACTATGGACAGAAGCCTCGAAAATCCTGAGCTAAAATAAACCTTTCTTCTTGGTAAGTTGCTTATCTTGGGTATTTTGCCACAGTGATGGGAAGCTAACTCATGCAATGACCCTTTCCTAACACAGAGAGTATGTGGGAAGCGATGCTTATGATTTCCAAAGTTAGGCCAGAAAAATGTGGTTGCCTGGCCACTTCTTCCAATGCCCTTCACTGTGGAGGAGGTCAGCCACCATATCAGAGGACACCAACCGGCCCCAAGGGAACTTCCCTGCCAGCAGCAGCTCACCACGTGAGCATGCCATGACGGGCAAACCTTCTGGCTCTGGTCAAGTCTCCAGCGATATCGGACGGCCATCACATAGGCAACCTTGAGCCAGAAGCACCTGCCCAGCTGGTCCCATCCTGACTCACTGGAACTCTGAAGGAAAACACAGTGTACACTGGGCCAAGCCACTAAGACTAAGGTACAGTGCGTTACACAGCAATGCATCACTCGCACAAGAAATCACTTGGCTGAATTCTATTTTAACTTCTTTGCAACATTTGTGATCTGGACAGCCCTGACAATGCATGCCTAGAATCCCAGCACTTGGGAGGCTGACGCAGGAGAGTCAGTACAAACTCAGGGTCAGCCTGAACCGCAAAACAAAGCCCAACCCTCAATAAATGAGAACCAACCAAAAAAGGCCCTAACTAAGCCAGGTCAACCTTTTCTGAGCACTTTTGCCTGAGCTCTCGTCTCTTCCTCCTTCTCCCAATATACAGGACCTTCCTCAGCTCTCCCATAGTCTTTGCTTTCCTCTCTGTGTCCACACAGAGGACATCTGACCCTCACTTGGCTTTTTTAGACAGGCTTTCAGGCTGCTCTTGAATTCACTGTACAGCTCAGGCTGGCTTTGAACTTGCAGCAATCCTTCTGTCTCTGCCTCTCCAGTGCTGAGATTACAGTCACAGGTGCCCATGCGCAGCTCACCTTAGTCTTGAAGTTTTTACATGACAGTGCTTGGGTGCTCACCTCATCTCCTGGACTCTCCTGAGAGAACAACAGAGATGCAATTCTGAAACAGAGTCTCTGTTCAGCTGTGAATTCATATGAAATACCATGCACATAGCTGGAGTTAATTTACTGAAACAAAGGAGGAATTACCAGTTGACACTACATGGCTAACAGGGCTAGTATTAAAAGAGCCAGGTTGTCTGAAGACATTTTTCATTTTTCAGAAATCCCCTCAGTCAAAAATCACGTAAATAGCAACCCTTAGCACTCCATTTCTTGCTGTCTAAAGCTCCTGTCTGTCATACAGTTAGAGACCCTCCAGCACTTCTCTGAGGCCTAAGAGATGCTGCAAAGTGAAAGGTAAGTGAGGAAGACTTCACATCCACCAATCAAGATTCCTCAATATAAAAATAATAGGTGCAGATATAATAACTGTACATTGATGAATCGCTGCAGCATCTGTTTTGCTAAGCAAATAAAACTTACTTTGATGTTAGCAGCAATTAGTAACACCATACCAGGTCTGTGAATGGTCAACTGAAATATGCAAACTGTTGCTTCTTAGTATTCCACTGGAAAAATTTCAGTGTTTAGGGATAACGAGACAAATATTCATGGAACATTCACCAAAATATCTGAGAGAGAAGGGAACCCTCTATCCACTACATTTAGATTATTGAAAATTCTGGTCATGCTAGACAGCAAACCCAGGGCCCTCTGTGACTGGACAAATGCTCTACCCTGAGCCACATCTCCAGCTCCCAAATGTCGACATTTAACTCATACAAGGTGGAGAAGAAAAGGGATTGGCATCTTCAGTAAGTTACGTGACTCCAGGTCACAGCTATGGCAGGGGCTGGCTGGCTGTCTCTCCAGCATCCTGGTGTATTTACGCTTCTTAAATATCCTCCAGTCTTGTTCTGGCAACCTCTGATCTCCATCCCACAGGCTTTCTGGGGGATTTATCACATGATCATCTCCAAAGCACAGCCTTGTGTGACAAACACAGAAGGACAGAAGTAATCAAACCCTCAGTGGCTACATCTTCTGAATTCTGCAGCTCCTCATAGTCTAGAGAACTGAGTTAGATAGAAATTAACAAGCAATCAGACAAGGATGGGGCCCTCCAGGGAGTCAGCACAGAATATGAAACATGTCAAAGTTGTGGCTGGAGATGTCTCTGAAAAAGACAAAGCCACAAGATGAAGACACAACAGACAGTCTTTTGCACCTCCCTAAAGATAAACAGTATGCAGAGATTTTGCTGTAATTAGCACCAGGCTACTCTAGTAAATCCAGATAGGTATCAGGTGCATAGGGTGGTAACCAGAACACCTGGACACATCCTCCTATCCCTTTAGAAGAATGTCTTTGTTCTTTCCACATTAGAAGTTGCAGATGAGCTGAAGTTAAGGATGTTAGCCATGTGCCCTTGCTGGGTTCCTTGCTTTCCTATTGGATCAATATTAGATAAGCAGCTATTCTTGTAATCCTACTGATTGATTTTAGTACCCTCCTCCTGCATGTACTCTATGAAATATTTCTGGAGAACCTCAATGGCAACCCACTTTCAGAACCACTCCAGTCTCTCAAGAGCTTTCCGTGGTCCTTCTTGAAATTTATTCTTAGGTACTTGGGGGACATGAACTTGGGGCATCTACAGCTAACAGGTTACATGTTCTTTTTCCTCTGCCACATTCATACTTTAACCTTTTCAATCCTAAATGCTGTTAGTGCTTAAGCCAGGTAACAATGGAATTTCTGTTACATCCCATCAAAATCATTCTACTACACTGAGAAATTATAAAATTCTACCTCCCTGGGTGAATTAGGATGCACCTTGCCCTGGCAGAGTAAAATAACAACAAATAAACAAGAGACCACTTACCAAGGACATTTCAAAGACATTAATCTTTGTTTTTTTCTTTCTCTTCAAGATTTCAAGGCTGGTGGCATGTATTAAAAATCTAGAGCAATTCCTGGAGCTAAGGTACCTATTTCATTTGGGAATTAAATACCTAATTTGATTTGACCATGGTATTATTACTTACACAAAACCAAGTAATGTTCAATATTCTGAAACACTGATGCTAGGCCATAGAGTTATCAACATAGCAATATACTCAAATCTCTGTTGTCTACCCATGGAATATATGGATTTCTTACCTCACTGCTAGTGTTTCTTGTAACCTTGAGTCCTGGGAGAGGGACTTTGTCCCATGGCTTCCAGCTTCCGGCTGGGAACACAATCCTGGCTGCTTCCCCCCCCCCCACACACACACACATGCACATGATCACACAATCACACAGTAAAGCAAAACCAACAAAGTGAATCTACTGCACTCAAGTTCATTTACATAAAAATGCAGAGGACTTGGAAACACTGTGTCTCAGTCACTCTTTGTTCCTTGCTGGGACAAATGCCTGACACTCAAAATTAAAGAAGGAAAGTTTTATTTAGCTCACAGTTACTGGAGGTTTCCGTCCATACTGAGCTGGGTCCAAGGCAGACTGGCATATGGCAGAGGGCAGCCCTTCATGGCAGCAAGCAAAGAGCAAGGAGCAAAAGGAAAAGTGGCAGCAGCTGAAACAACTAGCTTCCCTTCTCTCCCTACATTGTAATGCAAATTACCTGCCCCAGGGCCAGTGTAGCACTCACACCTGTAATCCCAGCGGATCATGAGTTAATCGAACTGTGTCCCATGACTGTATGAGGCTTTTGGGGGACAAGTAGACACAAACCATAACACCCTGAAAAGATCTGGGTTATACTTCCCTGCTGAAATGCAAAGATGGATTTGGAATATCAAAAACGTTGGGTGTCTGCACAAGATCTAGAGCCAGACCACCTGGGTTCAAATCCAGGGGTCAAGTCCTCCTCTTATAAACATGACCTTGGGAAGTTTACCCCAGACTTGAAGTCATTATTACAAAACGTGATTGATAACAGACAGTACTTAAATCCAATTCCTCGTGTAAATTAAATAATGACAATAAACCACCTAAACCAGTCTGCATAGTGCCTAGCTCATGAACGCACAGCAAACATCATCGCTGCAGTTATAACCATTAATACTGAAAAGTAAATTAATATACAATGGTTATGCTTTCAAAAGATATAACGGAGATACAGGGAGATAATTAAATTAATAATAACTGTCAATATGAAGTAAACGAATCCAACTTAAATATTTATTCTTCATTATTTACTTTGGGAAGAAAAAAGAGCAGTGTCTATTAAAAAGGAATAGTGCCCCGTCCACAGGTGCACTGGGCTGGCCACCGAGACAAGGCATGGTGGCACACATCTATAATCCCAGAACTGGGGAGGCTGAAAACAGGAGAATCACTACGAGTCTCAGCTGTATAGTGAGGCCCTATAACAAATAAATAAGTAGTACCTCAGCAACTCATAAACCTATTTCTACTGTCACTCTTCAAAATGTCGTAGCACACATTGGCCACAGAGGTAGCTTAGCAGTCTATAAACACCTGCCTAGGCAAGCACAAGAACCGAGGTTTACTTCTTGGAACCACAGGCCCTGCCGGCCCTGCCTCAGATGCTCTGAGCTGACCACCGAGACCAGGTGTGGTGGTGCACACTTGTAGTCACAGCTCTGGGGAGGCTGAAACAGGAGAACTGCTAGAGTCCCAGCTGTGTAGTGAGACCCTGTACCAAATACATAAGAAAGAAGTCTTAGCACAAAATTCTTTTTTAAAATTACTTTTAATAAGAAATTACAATGTGACAGTTTCAAAATATATTAGTAGTACATTCACAATAACTGTACAATGCATATTGTTATCTTCGTTGTAGTTATATAGGGCACAGGGTGAAGACATGATAAATTTTATAATGATTATTGGTAAAATAGATTTCTTCTCCTTGATCTAAGAGAAAGTAGTTGTATATATAGTCAAATGTTCCATAACTACGTGTGTTACTGGCAAAGCTGGCAATGTTGGAAGCTGTTGATTTGAGCTTTTACAGCTCAGCATACTAAACTACCTTTGCAATTTATATGTCATGTTTGAGCTTTTCTGCTGGGTGGTCAAGGGCAGGTTAAAACAAGACCTGTATAACAAAACATGTATTTTTTGTATCTCTCAATGTCAGTCAAATCCCCTCAGGATTTACTTTGGAACCATATATAGTGCTTTGTAGAACTGTTGTCAGTGTCAGCCATCTGGATGAGTCATGGCCATTGCTTGACCAGTTTGTTCTCTGTGAAAGCCCAAGAGAATGTTTTCTCTCCAGGTGACTCTCCTTAGGCACACTATATACCTTCAATCTCTTTCCTCTGTGGCCCTTTAATCTCCTTGAACAGAAAATTTGGGAAACCACTGAGTTATAGGATATTACAGCACAGGTTCTGTTCTGTCCTGAGTCCTCACTGACCTTGAAGGGCAAGGGCCAAAATATTGGCTATCCTTATAGCCCTTTTTTATTTCTCTAATTTTTGGTCTGTAAACTTATATTCTTAGCCCTCCAGAAGAAAAGTTTAGCGATACTATTACTCCAAAACATGGGACTTTGCACAAAATTCTAAGAACATCAGTAGATCAACATAAGTATAAATTAAGTTTGCATACCCCATGAAAATTAAGTTTGCACATTCCATACTGCAATCTATAGTCCTTCTAATCTTTAGCACTGTCAGCATCACCAGTATGCACATGAATTCAAGACTGTTTTTAGGTTTGCAGCTGATGTGTAACAGAAATTAGCAAACTAACTATAGATGAGTCCTTTATTGGGCTTCAGTGTAAAACAAAGCTGTATTTAGCTCTTCAACATGTGGCACCTACTACTTAAATCAGATATGTTGCAAAAAAAAAAGTGCTAATTTTTGTCAACTGTCACTAAAAATGACAATGTGAACTTCACAAGGATGAAGCAGGGGGAAAATAGTTGGATTTACAGTCAATTGCTCAGTTTCAGCATGATGCTTAACATAGTACACACACACACACACACATACACACACACACATACACAAACTCACACTCTCCAAAGCTATGGAGCATGGTTTAGAATCGTGGGAATCCTGCTATCATGAGATAAGTAAGCTATCAGAGTGTGGTTCACCTTCCGTCTTCTGAGGATGCCACCCCTCAACTCACTAAACCCCAGAAAGGGACCACGGCCACCTCACCCAGCAGTATGGACTTGGATCATACACACAGACCATGACTTGCATGATACAAAGCATAACCAACCCCCAAAGAGGGACATAGTCACTCAGTCCAGCTCAATGTCACAATTCTCTGGTTTCTTTGCACATAAACACCATGGAAAATGGGGTCTTTGCAGGCATAGTAGAGTAAAAAATGATTTGAGGTATATTCGATACATTGGCATGCATTCTCATGTAAAAGGGGAAAGCAGCATGCTCAGATAAAGGGACACGCAGGCAGAAGGTGCCACACAAAGATGGAGGCAGGGATGGCAGAGATGCCACACAGACCAAGGAGGCAGGAACAGACTCTGTGCTGCCTAGTGTATCTGCACGCTGACCAAATACCTGACATGCACACCTCAAAGGAGGAAGGGCTTCTGTGGGTTTTATTCTTTGGCTCGTGGTTACAGGGCATTGGGTCCATGATAGGTCAGCTCTCAGGCAGAAACATTGTGGCAGAGGCTGGGGCAGGGGAAAGCTGCTCCACTCCTGGGGACCAGGAAGTAAAGCTCAGGGAAAGAGCCAGACAGCAGAGAGACTAAGAACGAGGTACATCTTTCCAAATGCTACCTTGGTGACTACTTCTCTAACCTGGTTCTACCTCCTGAAAGTACATTTGGTATGAACTCATCGGTGAATTAATCCTCTAGTGAATGTGGTGTCCCCCTGAGCACACTCCAAAAGCCCCACCTTGGAACTTTCAGGTGATATTTTTCATCCAAACCATAACAGACTCTACAATGGAAGAAGAAGAACCTGGCCAATGCCTTGACAGTGGAACTCTAACATCCAGAACTGAGAGTCTCAAACCTGATTGTAGTAAGGCCATGCAGTTTACTGTGACCGGTTAAGGTGGTTCCAGAAAACTGACTGAACACTCAGGGTTCTTACCAGCTACTTCTTTTCCTTTTTATACTTTTCACTTAACCCAAACTTACGAGAAACAGAAACTGTCATGGCTTGGGGTTTTGCAATGGGGAACAGTACAATACAGGACACATTTTATAAAAGTATTTTATAATCACCCAAAGAATCACATACAAGGAGTGCAGGAAATTTGTCCACATATTAAAGACCAAAGAATCCAGCTAAGGGCCTGGATCCTAATATCCTGCATGAGTCCAGCTGAAAACCTACAGCCTACAGCAATGCCTCCACAAGTCCAACCAGAGGCCTAGAGCCCAGGACAAAGTCTCATGCAGGCCCACTTTACAGATCTGTGCTGGGCCGGCCCAAAGGGCAGTGCTGGGAAGCTAGAAAGTCTATGTCAGCGGGAGGATGGATCTGTACCAGCAGGCTGGGAGATCTGAATCGGTGCCAGGAAGCAACGCTCAAGGTAGGTACTAAAAAGTATCACAGCCCTCCTCAGCAACAGTGAGGTCCTGAGTTTCTCCTCTCAGGAGAATACCAGGAAAGCCAGCCTGACAAGGTCCCCCAGCAAAATAACCCAGGAGAACCAGCAGCTTCCAACAGCTCCCCAGAAGCATGTCCAATAGCTTCCCTAACCGCCTCTCCACAGCTTCTCTCCTTCTGCCTCTTATGCTGTTGGCAACACACCTCAGGTGGGCCTGCCACACTTAGCTGGGTATTGCAAGTTGACCACCAGCTGGAAATCCACTACAGAAACTAAAACTTCCATTGTTTATTCCTCTTTTGGACCTAAGATTGTAGCATATTTTGAACTGAGACTAATAGTATTTTTTTAATTGACGATGATATAAGAGCAACATGCCCCTCTCCTCAGTGATGTCCAGGCTCCCAGAATCCACCCCACCCCACCCCCAGCAGCCTGAGTTTTCATGTGGGCTCATGCAGTGAGCAACCTGAAAACAGGCCATCCTTTCCAAGCGCGGTATCTGGTGGCCTGGCTCCATTCACTGTAATGAGGTAAGGCCCGTGGGGAGATTCCAGAACCTGGAATTGGATCTGCTCATGCCTCCAGGGTGAGCCAGACTTCTGTCCAAGAGAGAGAGCTTCTGTAGCCGGAAGGGTCAAGCTGTGCCAGGGGAACTCTATCTACTGAACATCAACACTGTGGATGAGTCAGAGTCAGCTCAGGTAACCTGGCCAGGATACGCAGGTCAGGCTTGGACAGAGATGAATCAGAGAGAGCCATGCCTGGAGATGGCAAAACCAGGAACACACAATATTCCCAGGTGTATCAGTCAGTTCAGGGACATCTTCATGAGGGAATTATGAGCGGGTAGTAGCAACCAGGCTGCAGGAGGGAGATAAAAGTCAGTCTCTGCAGTAATGGGCTGATGGGAACCAATAAGAGCGAAAGGTCCAGCTCTGTGTATTGCTAAGGCTTGCAGTTTGGCACTTAGACCCAAAAGGAGCCAAGTACAGAATACCAGTCAACCTGACATTCTCTGGTGTTGCTCTCCCCAGTTCTACAGACTCCCACTGCATCTCCAGGGCCGGGCCTGCAGGGGTGGGCAATGCAGGCAGAATGGAGAGAAGCTGTCAGGAAGTGGGCAGTCTCTGACACAAGGTGCACTTCTATAGCATTTTCCAGTGGGACAAGGTGAATATCCTGCATCAATTGGCTCTTTAGTCCTATAACAAAATACCTGAAGCAGGCTATGATCTAGAAAAAAAAAGTTTGATTTGGTTCAGTGTTGGAAAATGTCAGTCCAAAAGGCACCACATAGGTCTTAGCAAGCACCTCAACCCCCAGCCCCACTGCCTATGTCACATCACGGTGAAAGCTTATATCTGTCTTGTGGTCTCTTCTCCTCTTCTTATAAAGCCATCAACATTCAATTATGGGGGCTTCATCCTAGTGATGTTACCTGGTCTACTCACTTTCCAGAGGCTCCACCTCTAAATCCCATAGTTAGATTAAGTCTCTGCCATTAATGTATCACCTTGGGGATTAAACTTCCATTTGAGTTTGGGAGATGGACAAACCCTAGCAGGTTTCGGGTCCTACTCTAGAACATCCACGGAAAAAATAATCCAAATTAATGCAGTTAAGTAGTACTTGTAAGTAAATTCTAAATAGAATAATTACGCATCTGGAGAATCATATTTTTTTACCTTTGTTAAGAGTGGCTGTAAAAAGCAGCATAATGAGGAAGCTACAAGGAACAAGAGGAAGGCTTTCTTATTTTTGCTATCTGGAAATGTCAACACATTCAAGGTTTTCCACAGTTTGGTGGGTTTGTTTCATCCGTTTTGTATTAAACATTAAGGTTCATTTTTCTTTGTTTGTCGTCTTCCTAGGGTTGCTCTGTTTTTTAAAAAAGAGAATAAGCAATAGCAGGAAAAAGAAGCTACAGAATTTCACTAACCACAATGACAGGAATTCAACGATGTTTGTTATATTGCATATTGTTGTCTTCCAATTAGTTGTTCAGATTACCAGATATAAGTGTGTGAAATTGGTCCAAGAATTAAAAAGAAGAAAAGAAATTAAGGATTAATTGTTCCTTTCAATAGACAGTAGGAATCAGCAGTACAATTATCCAAGCTATCCGGTGTATCACACATATATTGTTTTTCTTCCCTCTTTCTTTTCTCCTTTCCCACACCCCAATTTGTCCTCCCCCTTACTTTCTTTCCCTTTCGCCATATCTATTGTACCTTTCAGATTTTATTTACTCTTTCAGTTTCTTTCACTAGGAGACAATACGATGTTTCCACATGCAGGTCTGATTTATTTCACTTGTGAGTAGTTGCATCTATTTACCTATAAAAGCCTTGCATTTATAGGGTTGCTTTAATTATGAAACATGATATGTCACAGCACTTTGAAACAGAAATATTAGGCAATTTCAGACTGTCAGTTACTATTTAAATGGAAAGGCCATTGCTATCATTATTGAATAATTGTATGTAATTTGCAGGGTACAGAAAAGTATAAAGATGAAGATAAAGTTCAGCTCTATGTCTTGGATAAAGAGAACACCAATTAGTATTTTCATATAATTGATTGAAATGTCTTCTTATACTTACCCATCACTTATGTTGTTAAAATCATACTATTTCATATGAAGCTACTTTCATTTGTATGTATGCATTTTCCCTTCCTGAAATGGTTTAGCATTATTTGTAACTGCTGAACTATCTCACAGAATGAATATGACATTTGCATTTTGTAAACATGCATGACACCGATTGAACACCTTCCAACACAAAGCTCTGTTCAACATGAATGAAGTGAGAGATAACATGGGTTAAGTGCTTCCTAATTTCCAGGCATGGTGATAAATCCTTGATCCCCACATTGAGGTGCGTGCTCTATTGATGTATATTTTATGTTTTAAGACACAGTCCTGTTCTGTAATTCAGACTGGCCTTGACTTCACTGTGCTAGCCCAGGCTGGCCCTGAGCTCACAGCAATACTGCTGCCTCAGCCTCCTCAGTGCAGAGATTATAAGTGTGTGCCACTATGCCTGGCTCTGTATGCCTTCAATACACAGGGAAAACTGGAGTCAAGAGGGATTGAGGACATAGGGTACATCATGGTTGGGGTCACATCACGCCAAAACCTGCCATATACCCTTGCTTCAACCTTTCACAGCTGCTCAAAATCTGAGTGGAGACAAAGGGATTCCAATAGTTGGGGACTCTCGGTAGGAACAGCCCAACTGCTGCTCAGAAAGGCCACAGTGACTTCTGTAAAGGGCAGCATGACAGTGGCTGGCCATGCTCCTCACCACCATGAGAGCTCCATGGGACACGCGCAAGGACAATTTTATTAAGTCGCAATTCAGGGACAAATATACTTTTTACCTGGACACCCAGGAGCAGAAATGCACTTACCATGCAGGTATGAAAGCTTTCATAGGATGAGCTCAGCTCATTCTCATTGCAAATATGTATTCACTTTTCTACCTAATTTTGTGTTATTTTCTTAAAATGCAACACAAAACCCAGAGCTCTATGCCTGTCTGGGAAGAACATTACAGTCTGGGACAGAGGTAAAGATATATGTTCAATGTACTGATGGCATTTTCCACAGGCATATCAGTAAATCATACCTCCTAGAGTCCCCTGCTCTTTCTACTGCTGTGTGTGAGATGTGGCCCAAGGAGCACAGAGAGGTGGGCTGCATACTGGCTAGATGTTGACAGCCTGGACAATACCCCGAACCAGCACTGGTCTTTGACATGATCAAAAACTACACCTTATTGGATTAAGTCATGGATATTTTGGCATCATTTGTATTGGGTAAAATTTGTGGGAGGCTGCTGATTGGAACTATGATCATGTACTGGACCCAACCAATCAAAGCAATATGAAATCACTCATGCTAAATAAATGAATTAACTTAGAAACTTACTCTTGTGAAGGGCAGCTGAGCTCCAGCTAATTGCAGAGGGCCAGCTTATTTGAATAATGTAAAATGTGGGGCTGTAACTAATTAGCTAATTAGGCTGCAAGCAATTAGATCCTCTCTGTGTCTCACTTCTGCTTTCTTTCTATAAATGTTGCCTGAGCACGTTGACCTGCAAGCCTTCTTTGTCTCTAGAGAGGATAAGTCAGGGATCATTTGGTTTGGTTTGGTTTGGTTTGGATTGGATTGGTTTGGTTTAGTCTGGTCTGATTTTGCTTTGCTTTGTTTTAATTGTTCTGCTGGAATACACTGTTTTACTTAATTAGTTCAAGGGGTTTTCCTTTTGACATGCGTAACAGAACTTAGCATCAATAGTCCACTAAAGAAAGCTAAGGCTTCCACAACTTTGTCAGTCACGCCCATGCTCGGTTACGTGGCCCTGCCACAATGACTTTGCTGACGTGCTCTCTTGCACTGTTATTTCCAGCCAAGCCACCGAGGGTGTGCGCGCTCATGTCTGATAGCCAGAGATTTCCTGGCTGGAATCATGCACGTGCCCTGGTGCACAGAAGAGAGCCCAGAAGAAGAGCCACATCCTCTTCACACAAGCCGGCTCTGTGCAGCAGTCGCTCAGCTCTTTGCAATGAGAAGCCCGGAGTGACAGTGTTACACAATTCCACCAAGCGCTCTAGCACCCCGAGTTCTCTGCAAAGAAGCACAGATGTTTGTATCTCTGACAACAGCCAGAAGCTTCTGCCAACACATCAGCCCATTTCAAGGGGAAAACAGACACAAATACTAAACAGCCGCCAAGTTCTCCCTCCGGTCCCTTTCTCTCCTATTTTCTTATTCTAATCTATATTGCTCTTACTACCTTACTTTCACATTACATATTTTGTGATTTTCCAGTGCACATATTTCACAGTTATCAGCCAGAAGGGCTCAAAATTCTTTGCAGCCTTCAGAAACCCACCCTGTTAAATATCCAACAACCTAATCCAAATATAGTTCACTGGGGTCACACTCCTTATTCTCACTCAGGTGCCATCAATTTTTCCCTGTGAAGCTAATCGTCTAGATATCAAACCTGAGAACACTGGAGCCTGGAGATTCTTGAATATAATCAAGGCTTCTGAACGCAGGGCTGTTTTGAAGCTTGCACCTCCATTCACCCCTGGCTTCTTTGGTTTTGAATAGAAAATGAATGGATGAAGCTTCAAAGGAAGGGGTGGAAAATTAAAGCTTTTATCAAAGCCAGAGATTGCACTGGATTTTTCTGGAGGTTCTTCCAGGACAATAGGAAGGGGAAAAGTAGCCATATGGCATCCATGGTAAGCTTCAGTAGGACAGGCTAGCCAAGAAGATCAAGCACTTCTGTTAGCCAAACCAGTCCCATTCCTGGAGTTGGCAAATGCAAAGGGATTTCACCATGAGGAACGATAGCCCAAAGTGATGGGCAGTGGAGTTTCTGGCCTTAGTGGGACCAGAAAGCCAACCTACCATCCTGAAATGCAGACAAGGGGTGCCTCTGTCCCCATACAAACCTTTAAAATGACCTTTAAAGAATGCAGTTAACGGGTCCAGTTGTATTATGCAACTGAGGTATTTGTGGCCTCATCGGGATGGCAAACTCTAATGCTTAGAACATCTGGCTAACAAGATTAAAGCCAATCCCAGCCTGAGAAAATTAGCTTTCCTCTATTTCAACACCACAGGCTCATTCTCATCCCAAATGGATTCACAGAGTGAGCAAACAATATTTATTGATTTCTTATTACTTTCATAGTATCTAGAGAAATAAAGGGAAGAGGAATGGATCTACATTATTTATCAAAGACTTCTTTTCCAGCCCTGAAAGGGCCTTATGTATGAGTTTTTTCAGAGAATTTACATCTGTCTGGCCAACAGGCAGCAGGTTATTGGCCTAATTCATCAGATATTTTGCCAAAAAAAAATCTGTTTTGCTTTGGCCTCAGGGATCTGGGACAAGTCACAACTCATCAGTGGCATTAATAGAGATGCTCATGTGGCCCTCCTGCTTCCCCCAGTGGATTGAATTTTAAGCAGGCAGAGACAATGCTTTTAGGGGATTTGGTTTGGTCATGAAGCAAAAGTTTTTGTGTACTTTGGTAACATTGGCCTGTCTATGTGACAGTAATAGGCTTTCCAAATGTACTGGTAGATTTGAAAATGCTTAAACAGGTGTTCAAATACCAGGAGAAAGCAGGCAAACCCACCTTCCGATTTAGGACAAGAGTTTCAGTATTTGTAGAAACCGGTGACAAAAGCTCCAAAAATGTGTTCCAGAAATGAGGTGGCCCCAGTTCGGAAATAAAAAAAAAAAAAAAAAAAAAAAAAAATTGCAAGCATGCTGTCACATGAATGAGGTCACAAAGTCTAAAGAGAATTTTGGAGTGCTTTGATTTGGACTGGGTGGGGGGGAGCCAGGGAGACACTCTTCTACTCGTAATTTCATAGTAAAAGATCCATCTGTTAGATGCTCCTGTGTCTGAGTCCCATTACACTCTGCACTGAGAAACCCGCAAGTCCATTTATCACTCCCATTTACACAAGAGAAACCTGAGATTCAGAACATCTACCTCACTTGCCTACATCTTCCCAGCTAGAAAACCTAGAGGCAGGCACTCAAACTGGATATTTCCAGTTCCAGGATTCATGCTTTTAACACTGCATCAGTGCCTTCCCCATCTCAGGCAATCTCCCAAGAAGATGTAAGGAAAATTACTTCACCACTTCCCTTCAACGACCCACCCCACCATCCCACCAGACATCCTTCTCATGAGGTACGGTGAACTACAGATATGTTGAAGCTGAATCTCTTTACCTAACCCCTAAAACTTCCGCTTTCACTTCTGGGGCTAAATCAGACTGGAGGCTTTCCATCTTACTTCATTTGCTCCAACGTCTATTCCCATCCTTTTTACACATATATTTCTTTTCCCCCTTTCATCCAAAAGATAAATGCCTGAATTTTTGCTATGCTCCATAAAGCTATGGAGAGTGAAATAATTCCTTCTCAGGGAAATGCCCTCTTGGGGAAATGTAGATCTCCACAAGAAGCCTAGAAACAGATTTGACAGATGGTAGCGAATTCATTTCCCTTTCTCTTTTAAATTATAAGTGTCCTCTACCAGACAGGCTGTGTTTGTAATCACTAAAATACCACTGTCTAAATTTGATGATACCTTTTCCCCCAAGTAAATGACCTGCTTTTGAGAAGAGCCAGCAGTGGAGGTCCTCAGAGCTCCACTCAGTGCTGATAGAAGTGCCTCGAGGTAGGGCCCCTCCAGAGCAGGGAGTTCTCTGTGCAGTCCAGACCAAGGCCCACCATGGCAGGTGCCCCATTCCCAAGACACCACAAATCACAGAAACCCTGTACTGAAGGCATCAGATCATCACTTCTTGCACAGCAAAATGGTCTAGCTTCTCACCATGAATTCCTTGGAGAACCATGCATGCAAGTGAAAAGGCCATTTGCTTTGTGGGCTCTCCTTTAATCTTTCCTGCTAGCACTGACCACCTGGGCAGATCACAGTCCCTGGCCCAATGGGCTCATGAATCTCTCCTACTGCACTAACATTAGCTGTTTTTCTTACACTTTGTTATGGTTTATGTGTAGGTGTCCCCCCAAAGCCTCATGCAGTCATGTGGTGGCTTCAGGAGTTTGTGATTGATTATTGTGAGTGTGGGTGCTGCATCTCCCCTGGGGCAGGTTATTTATATTTCAGTGTAAGGAGGAAGAGAAGTTAGCTGCTTGAACTGCTGCTACTCTGTCTCTTGCTTTCTTGCTCTTAGCTGGTGCCATGAAAGGTTGCTCTCTGCCATTTGCCACTCTGTCTTGGAGCCAGCTGAATATGGACTGAAATCTCTAGTAACTGTGAGCTAAACAAACCTTTCCTTCCCTCATTTTGAGGGAACTTGTATTTGTCCCAGCAACAAGAGAAGAGTAACTAAGACATGCTTGAATCCCATAATGCAAAAGGATGCAAACTTGGCATCCTTCCATTTACCCTTGGTGTTCACAGGCCAATACTGAGAAAGTCATTGTGTGCTGTTTAGTTTGAGAAATTTTCAACTGGACCACAGGTCCAATAGCCACTAATTCTGAGCATGAAAGAGTGGGCTAATCAATGAGATTCTGCTGCAAAAGCACAAAATATGTGCTCCCCAAGAATAACAGTTGGTTAAGGCCTTGAGGATGTTGGTACTTAGGCCAAAGGCCTAGGGAACAATAACTCAGATGCAATCTAATAATTCTAGTCAGTGACATAGCTTAACAATGCTCAATATAACCTTACAGAGATAATTGTCAAGCATGGCTTGTTTCATAAGCAATCCTTCTAATCAATGTCTAACATCAATGCTGTTCAGAATTGGGCTTCTTAGCAGAGGTGACTAATAAATGTCTCAAGGAACAATATAAACTAAAACAGATAATTACTATTATCACTTTATATTGACTTGGTGTTTCCAACATGGCAAAGAATCCAAATCACCATTTATTCAATAAATATTTACTGAAACTACGTCATTCTACCTTATGCTAGACACTGGAAAAACAAAGATGAAAAAGACGTCTGCCTTGAGATTGCCCAGGGAAAGGGAGGCTGTCCTTTCTCTGTAGATTTAGTGTTTTCTTAGTCAGCTCTGGCAGCGCTAACAAAGCACCAGCGCCTGAGTGACTTAACAGAGAAATAAGCCTATTTCTCTCCATTCTGTAAGTGAGAAGTCTGAGAAAGCAGCTACTGGGATAAGCAGACTCTGAACTGCAGATTGCCAGCTTCTCCCTGTATCCTCACATGGAAGAAACAGTTAGTGTTCTCTGGGATCTTTTTTCCATAAGCACTAACTAGAGTGCCATTCCCAAGAGTTCCCCTTGAAGACCTAATGTCTCCCTAAAGCACCTGTTACAACAGAAGTTAAGGTTTTATCCTATGAATTTTGGGTGGGGGTAGAGGTGACACATTCCATTTACTGTAATTATTAGCTAAAATGATTTAATTTTCTTCTTACATTTTTTGTCTTTTCCTCTTTTGCACCATGGTACCGTCAATTCCTAGAAAGCCTGGCACATAGAATGACTCGATGTTAATCAGATGGACTGACAGAATGAATGAATGAAGGTATGTATGTATGAATGAATGTATGAATGAAGGTATGTATGAGTGAATGAATGAACAAATGAATGGACTCACATTTTGCCAACAATGAATCTTGACTTTGGCCAACTTATCATGAACCTCAAGAGTTTCCCTGTGCAAAATGTTTTTAAAAGGATTAGATCAGGTCAGGTCTCAAGTGCATGCTCCAAAGAATATTGATTCTTCAAACAAACTTTATCAGAGAAAAGGGAAGCTGTGGTCAGTTTCAAAGCCATCAATAATGCAGATTTCCAACTGCAGAGTTGCCCAATCTTTAGTACACTAACACACAATCTCCAGGTATTTCCTGGGCAGTGTCTCCTGCTCTAGGAAGGTGACAAACCCTTCATTCACAAAACGCTCTAGAGCAAATCTGAGGTCCTGGGTGGCCACAGCAGTTTTACACACTTTATAAGCTCTCAATAAATATTTGTTCCTAGGGCCTTTCTAATCTCCCACCAAAGAGAGCTATTCTTCAACATCTTGCTTGACGTTAATTCTTCTCACTGAATTAAGAGCAGCAAAGGTACAGGACCTTTGCTTTAGTTCTGCGTCCTTCTGGTTCTACAACTTTTGCCAAGTGACTCATCCTGTCTGGAGTGAGTTTTCCCAAGTCAGCATTCTACTTACAATTACTGGAAGGGACTCTAATGAAAACTAAATGAGATAACAGCATTTTGCATCCTTCACAAGAAACACCACAAAGAGGATGGATGTCCATGTTGCTACTCACCAAAAATACACTATACTTTGTATTCTAATCTCAATGCTAAGGAGACTTTGCGAGTCCATTCCTAGGTACCTTATCAGATCATGAAAAACTCAGGCTGAGGATTTCATTCATGTTTTCCAAACTTACATTCTTGAAATACTAGTTCCCAGCCCTACTATATTTACTCCTTCTCTTTAAATTATTTAATCTTAATTTCACCCAAAGCAAGAACATCAATGAAATCACAGATTTTATATGCTTATTATATGCTGTTTAAATACACATTAAAATGAATAAAGAATTATTTAAAATGTTTCATGAAAGACAGGCTTAATGCCTTGCTCATTTTCTCCATAGTCTGGAAAACATTGACTTGGGGTCTTCTTCCAAGATCTTATCAGTAGAGATTCTGGATTGTTTCTTCAGGAAAATCACTGACCTTTGTAAATATTTGCCTGAGCTCCTAAAGGGAGTACAGTGGCTCAGACCACCATGGGATTCTCCTTAGAAATGAGATTCAAATAATTTAGCATCTGAACATCTGCAAGGACAAGGACAATGTTTTAGCTTAAATCTTGAATGTATTATGATCACTAGCCTGTATCATTACTGGAAGAATGACCATGAGCAAGGCCCTAGTGGAAGGTAGCTAGGCCATTGGGAACATGTCTTTAAAGGAGGGATGGGGCCCTCCATCCCTTTCTTTCACTCTTCAGCTTCCTGGCTGACTTAAGATGAGCGGCTCTCCTCGACCACGACTCCACCATGATGTGTTTTCTTGATTGCAAGTCTAAAGGGAATGGAGCCGAGTGAATATGGACTGAACCTTCTGAAATTATAAATCAAACCCAACCTTATAAAATTGATTATTTCAAATATTGCTTGAGTGTTATTTCACTATTTTGTCACAGTGAAAGAGTTGATTAGCATTCGCATGGAACCCACACAATGGCTTTCCAAAGAAAAGATTATGTCCACAAAACATTTTCCCAATTTCAGACATTTCAATCCTTTCTTCCTATGATTCCTTTTTCATTGAATTTATTTTGGATAGCATGGTTTTCCTAAATGGACAACTTTTCTGTAGTTTAATTGATAAAATAAAATGACAACTCTATGATGTGCTATTACTTAACAGATCTAGAGGTACTTTTAAAGTAATGTTTTGGACTAAGAATGTTTCAAACTCTTAAATTCAACAGATAGGCAACTGGCACGATGGCCTCTGGCCAAGAGCTAGAAGCCCTGCTTCTCTTCAAGCAAAAGCTCCTGGCACCTCCAATGAAATAACTCCCAGTCACCTCATCCTGGGTGGCAGCAACCAACCCTGGAAGTATGTCATAGCACACACCAATCAAATGGCATGCTCCTTCAGATGCCCACAAAACAAAGCTACTACAATAGGACAAAAAGAGAGAGAGAGAATATTTTAATTAGTCATAAATAAGATAACTCATATTTTGCAAACATTTTATGTACCCCAAACATTTGGCCTTTTGTACATAAAAATGAGTATAACCGGTAGTGGATAATAGTTGTCTTTGCTTTTAGCTAGAATTATTCTAAAGCCTGCTTAATAGCTGTCACCTACTCATTTCTAGGCATCCGGAAATTATAGTGAGAGGAGAAGGGAGCTGACAGCTCGCTTCTTCTGAGAACGGCATGCTCTCTATGGATGCAAGCCCAGGGGTTCCTCCTGTAGAGTCTCTATGTAAATGCTGGCACAAGGAATAATAAAGGAAGCATGTCCTAACCAGTCAGCTGGGTGGTCTCCAGTGCTCCACGACAAATCTCCAAATTCCTAGGGATTCCTTCTCCTAATCAAAGCACAGCAAAGATATCTATGAGCACAAAGGATACACACACAGAGAAAACAAGGACAGGGGTTTCATTTGGAAGGAATTAATATTCCGGATATTAATGTTATAAACCTCAAACTGAGAGGACATGTATCCCAGGAGAAAGAGAACTGGGTCAAAGTCACAAAACAGTCCATAAAAAATAAAATATTCTTAAATCTAAAATAACATCTAATAAAAGAAAAAAAAACTGAGTGATCACTTTCGGCACCTGGAACATGGCATGGCCTGTCCCCAAATATTAAAATTGTATGATGACAAAAATAACTCCTCAGAAGAGTTTTTAGAACTCAGGTTAATGAATCCAGTTATGTGAGACTGCTTAGCAGTCTTCAAGAAAGGCAATTCTCTACTCCAGACAAGGATAGGGCAGGACCAATTAACAAGCATGTATCCGCATCGTCGAGCCCAGTGACTTTTGTGTCACCTGAATGATAATCAGAACCCAGCACCTTGTCACAACACTTCTTTTTCTAACACCAGTTCTTTCTCAACTCAACACATAACCTAAAGATCAAAACAATCAAAATGCAAAGGCACATTAGAAAGACCCCAAGGAAATATTTTTCACACTTTTATGTTTTCAAAGATTCAAAGACTCAACAGATAAAAGAATAGCAATACACAAATTAATCACAGCTCAGAAGATGAGCTTTTCTACTTTTTAATTAACATGCTGCCCCTAATCCAAAAGCAGAAGCAAAACACAAGATGTGCAGTGCTTACGCACCTCTTACAGGGACGTGTTACCTTCTTCCCCCGGGCTTTCTCTATTCTCATCGAAATGTGTTTAAATTTAAGATGCAGTCTTGGCAGTGCCTGGAGCTCAGTGATGCAAACAGCGTGGGATGGTGCCACCCGGAACTGTGTGCGTGGGAGGACACCAGGAAGTCAGCTTTCCTTTTCTGGAAGACTCTGTTCTGTCCAGAGCAGGATTTGGGCACACAGATTGTGGGTTGCCTTTTTCATGGGGCTGGGGAGAGGTATGGAGGGGAAAATGCCAGCTACTACTCTGGAAGGCTCTGCAGAACACCTGGGTCTAAGCTATCTACATCCTACTTGGCTCTTTCCCTACTCGCTTTCTGCAATGATTCATCTTGCTGGGGGCCCCACCAACAGACAAAATAGCTACCCTTAGAATAGTCATCAACCTGGGTGGGTGGCACTTGCAACTACACTGGACTGATTGATTTGAGACATTCCTTTTAATTTTATTTTAATTGTTTTGGCAGAGTGAGGGGAACCAAACCCAGGGCTTCACGGACACTAGGCATGAGCTCTGGCCCTGAGGTGCTCCTGAGCTCTGTCTGCCATTCTTGAACCTTCCCTCCAGGTGTTGCTCTGGCTTGGGCAGGGAATCAGTGTTTTCTCCTAAGGTTCATGGGTTGGAAGCATGGACCTCAGTGTGGGCAATGTTCAGAAACAAAGAATTGTAAGAGGCATGGGGCAGTGGGAAGTCGGTAGGTCACAGGAGGCACCGCCCTGGAATGGGGAGAGACAAATGGCGTTCTCCTGGGATGCCCTTTGTGCTCTGGCTCACGGTCTCATCCTGTGGATCTCTCCCTCTGCACATGCTGAGGTCCTGGTGATGCCAACCCCATGAGGCCAGTCCATGCCAGTTCTGGACCCTTGGGCCCCCAGCACTATGAGCTAAATAGACCTTTTCTCATTATAAATTACTCGGCAGCCAGTGTTTCACTCTAATAACATAAAATGGACTAGTCAAGTACTAAGATGCAGAGAAAGGGGCTACTCTTTGGTCTTGCCATCCTCCCTGCAGATTCCTTGCCCAGAATCAGGCAGTGCGCACAGTCAATACAGAGACAATGGAGGCAGACCTGTCCTTACACTAACGTGTGCCCAGGCCAGCAGAGCAAGGGCAGTGCTGAACAAGCACAAACCTATGCATCTTACCTTTACTCTGTTTCCTTCTTCTGCAAGGAGGCCTGGGCTAATCTCCTAGATAGGGCTGCTTGATTCAAGGCCAGAAAGGCCTTTGAGACATTATAAGAAGGCAGCAGATTGTGTAAGATGAGGAATGGCACTTGGGCGAGCAGTCCTAGAAGTCACGTGGACATTTCAAATGTCTTTGGGGCCCAAAGGGACTTCACAACTCCTGGGGCGAGGAGGTCTTGGTCTTAATATGGATTCTGGGACCCATAAGTCACTGAAATAATTGTAAAGCAGCAGAGTGGCCCCCAGGCTTTGGCTGGAGATCTATCAATCATGTCTCACACCTTCCCTCGACATTCACAGCCAGGCAACACGGAAGTTATGACCAGAGGACCTTGATGATGGTCTAAGGCAGCCCTCGGACTAGCGCCCTGGGTGTCTGATCTCAAGTTCAGTGACTGAGCCATCAGTTCCCATAGAGGTCCAATAGGAATGCCATGTTCATGAATAAAGCACGCTTTGGACCACAGCACATGGCCTCCCATGTGAGCACTGCATAGACTCCTGCCTACATGGCTGTTCACACCAGCCAAGGTGTGAACAGCTGTGCCTATTCCTGCTCCCCCCCTCAGAGAAGGCAGAGTCTTTGCCCCTGCACCCCCATACCCTGGCACTGCATGCTGGAACATGAGTCCCTGAATGCAGGCCATGAGTGGATCCCACAGCCAGGATTTCTCAGAGCATTGGGGAAATATAAAAAGGCTCGCTTGTCCTTGACAGATCTTATTTTCTCTAAACAAAAAAAGCACAAGACCCAGAGAACACTTAATGGAAAACATGGCAAGCTTGAGATTTAAGTCAAAATGCAAAGAAGAGGAAATATCAAATGTTGTTCCTACACATAACCTATTCTAGTGAAGATGGCCTTTCTTCTTATCAAAGTTAGAATCTAGCATGCATTTCTGATCATGAGCAAAGCTAATGGGCATAGAATGTCAGTCAGGAAAGGTGAGCCCAAGAGGCGTTCAGTGGGACCCACAACTGTGTGAGAGAGGTTCTGAATCTATGTTCTCTCACCCCAATTTCAACCCCCACCCCAGAGGCCACAGAGGTCTGCTGCACTTCCCATTCACCATGGCAATGCATTGCCCTCATTTGCATTTCTCAAGAGGAAGTAGAAGTCTTGAGAAACTGACACACTTGCCCCAAGTCATGTCAAAAGGAAGTAGGAAGGAACTTCAGTCTGGCTCGCTTATGTAGCTTGACCTGGTGCCCGGGTCAGTGTAGAGGGAGCCAAGGATGTCAGGGCTGGCGACAGGCGAGGAGCTCTCCAGGAGTGTCGAGCGAACACAGAGGGCAGCAGAATCCACGCAGCAATCGGAAGTCCACCCTTGTACGTGCCTGTGGGATTGGCTACTGGGCCTTGGTGCTGCTAGAAGTGGACCAGGTGGGAAACTGCTACAGTGTGGATGTGGGCTGAAAGTGTCCCTCAAGGATCACTTGGTGAAACTTAATCACCATTGCGAGCCATTATGAGATTGGAAAGCTAATCTGACTATGGTACATACAGGAGGGGCCTTCGGGAGAGGATTAGGATTAGATAAAGTCACCATGGTGGAGTCCCATGATTGACTCTTGGTGGCTTTATAAGGGAGAGGTCAGGAAAGACACTTTTGCTGCATGTTGTGCTATGTGAAGCCTGGAGCCTTCCTGGGACTGAACAAGAAGGATGTTACAAGCTGTACATCCTCAGGTTTGTACTCTAGATCTGTGAGCCAAAACAACTTCTTTGCTTTACAAAGTTATCCAGCCTTGGGGATTTTATTATAGTAATGGAAAATAGACCTATACAGAAAGCTACTAAATTCCTAATTGTCTGTATAAGCTGAAAAGTTCCAGGTCAAATGTGCCAAAATAATTCTAACGTGAATTACAGAAACAGGCTGCTGGCCTCTCAACTGATTCTTAGACTTGAATCAGTCTATAGACCCAAAAGGAATGAAAGATTTTCTTTATAAAAGAAACTTACGACACTGCCTAAAATCTTGTCTGTTTGATTTTCTCAGCCTTCTCCAAGGGCCCAAAATAAAGTAACGGCACTGAAGAAAAGGCACTGACCAGGTCTTTCAGGAATAGGTGGACAAAAGCTTTGAACTAAGTGCAAGAGATCTGACACAACCCTTGGCCCAGTCAGGCAGAGGAGCTCGGGCTTCAGGTGACCCATGGCATCTCAGCGCAGGCCCCTGTCACAGAGGCCCTGACCCCACCCTGTGGTTCTGTCCCTAGTTCCCAGATGCTGAACAAGAGCAGCACATTCAGCACGCGGCAGCAGTTCCCTGAGGAGGCAGCAAGGAGCGGTGCAGTGCGGCTGCGCCACAGGTCTGTGGATGTGGCTGCAGAGGCCCAGAGCAGCCCCACACCCAGGGGGAACTCAGAACACTTAGGTCTGGGCCTGACTGAATGTGGTGCTATTTTGGCTTAAAACAAATGGGCTCAGCTCAGCCTGCAAACATCAGGCAAAACCATTCCAGCCAGGAGGAGCCAAGACAGGATCAAGTTTCATGTGCTAGCTGAAATCCCTGATAGCTTCTAGGAAAATAAATGCAATTACAGCCAGAAGCAGGAATTATCAAGGCTATGGTGCTCTCAGAACGCAATGAATGAAGCGTGGGTAACCACATGCGGCTGAAGATCCCAACCCCCATGGATGTCACACATGCCTTCTCACCCACAAGAGCTAGAGAGAAAAGAAGAGAGAAACACACTGGCTGCCCTGTGGGAGAGGCAACAGGGGACAGACACTTTAGGGAAGACAGTGCTCTGTTCTATAAATGTGGCCTGGACGGCACTTCTGGCCCAGCAGGGACCTCCAGCCTCCAGCCTTCTGGGCTATGCAGGGGAAAAGCCCCACGCAGAGGTGAGAGGCAGGTGCTGGGACTACCAACAAACAGGAACACATCCTTTGTCCCTGGGAGCCAGCAAGAGGGAATCACAGAAGGCTCCTCAAGGAGGGGAAAGCCAAGTGGCTCCACAGAGACCTGCAGAGCTGATAGCCATCTGTGCCTGGAACTTGCAAATGGAGTTTGTCACTCCTTGGGGCCCAGGCCTTCCTCTGCATGACCTTTGCCCTTAAGGTTCCTTTGGGTCTGAAGTCACCTGTGCATAAGTTCTGGTCTCTGATATTCTCTAAGGACCACCCCAGGCTACTCTGCTCCTCACAGGAAGCTTCTGGGCAGAGCAGGGAGGGAACAGAGAAAGGAGGGGTCCTGAAATTACTCCTCTGGGCACACCTGGCCTGTTATACCTCTGAAAACAATTCCCTCTTATAACAATACCAGACCAGTCTCTCCCCTGGACACTGAGCCCAGACAGAGAGCAAAGCAGCCCACATCCTCTCCCCATCAAAGGCATTCCCCCGCGCCAGGACTCACCTATAGAGATCCTCACTCAAAGGCAATGAAGCAGGCACCCAAAGACAATGGGCCACAGAGCCCAGAGAAGAGATGCACAATAAAGGGTTAGAAAACACACTAGGGGCCTGGGAGATAGCTCAATAGAATAAGCACCTGCCTAACAAGCGCAGGGTCCCAAGTTCAATCTCTGGTACTGCAAAAAAAAGAAAACACATTAGAAGAAACTCCAAGCATTCAGAATCCAATTCAGGCTCACTGGAAGAAACTCCTCACTGTACTGGGAGAAAAGAGTCGGGGCCCAAACCTGGTAACAGACTGTCTGACAAGGTTGCGTCTTGAGGCTGCTAATTCCCTCTGCCCTGCCTGTTGCTTGCTTGGGTGAGGCTTCTCGAAGGAAAGTCTGGGGTCACCTGCACCAAGATCAGCCAAGGGTCTGGTCAGAATGCAATTCCTTGGATTCCCCACTGGAAGACTGAATGCCACAGAACTGGGTTCTTTATCATTCCGAAGTGGTTGCAAGACCATGCTAAATCACTCCCTTAAACTGCTACTTAAAATCTGTAGAAGACACTAGAAGCCAAATGGATTCTTTTAGAAACTGTTAGCTTCTAAAACTAGTAGTAATGCAGTCACATTGTGACCAAAATGAGAGGTGTAAAATGTACACATGGAAGGCAAGAGGATCTTTCTGACCAGAAGTAGCACTATGTCATTCCCTTGGGTCAAACACATCAGTGACTTCCCATTTCCCTTCTGATAAAGGCTCAGGTCTGTGGTCCTCATCAGCCTCCAGCCCCAAGCTGGCCCAGACCTGGAGTGCTTTTCACCAACCCCGCCCTGCTGTGGCCTTCACAGGCCTGATGTTTGCATAGACATCTCTCTGTCCCCAGAAAACTCCTCTTATCTTCCTTCTAGATAGCCTGCTTACATTAAAATGCCCCTATTTTTGGCCCTGCTTGCAGAAAGAACTTTCTACTGTACCGCTCAGCCTCCTTGAAATGTCACATTTGTTTGCGTGTTTTTTGACTAGTAATTTCCTACAGTCGCGTATAAAGCAGAAAATCAACAAGTCTGCTATGGATCTAAAATTCCTTCAAAAGTCTCAGCATCTTGGACTTGGGGTATTATGCCACTGGGTCTCAGTATTCATCAGTGAATTAACCTAATGATGAGTTGAGTTCATAGCTGAATGTGCTGTCAGGCAACAGAGCCTAGCTGGAAGTGGGCCACCGGGGATGGGATCTGGGGAAGCATTCGTGTCCCAGCTCCCACCCTCCCTCCAGCTCTCTCCGCTCCATGCCTCCAGCAGCTTTCCTCCTTCACGTCCTTCCACCTTTCCATTTTTACCTAGGAGCCAGGCCACCATGGACTGAACTCTCTAAAACTATAAGCCAAATGAACTTCTGCTGAAGCTGCACATGAGGTCTATTTTGTCCCCAAAACAGCAGAGTACTAATACACAACTTTTTCCTAAGAGGAGGCTTACCAGTAGCTGTGTCATCCAGTGTGTCACACTAGTATACAACTGGCACTCAGTAAATATTTGTGAATGAGCAAATGAGTTCAAAATAATTTCCAAATTAATGCTGGAAGAATATTCACAACTTGAATAATCAGAATGTAAAATAGAGGAAGATCCATGTGGTGAAAGTCAAAGGCTCCACAGCTGCCCAGCAGCAGAGGATTAACATGTCCAACTCGTTGCCTGCACCCTCTTTTGTATTTACCACTTTAAACTGATGGCTCAGGGACTGGGGTGATAGCTCGGTGGTGTAAGCACCTGCCTAGCAAGTAGAAGGACCCAGGCTCAATCCCCAGGACTGCATGCCATGCAGGCCACTGAAACCAGGTCTGGTGGCGCAGGTCTATAATCCCAGCATTGGGCCAGCTAACACAGGAGGATCACTATGAGTTCAAGCTGCATAGTGAGACCAAATAAATATATGTTTAAAAAATTTTAAAAAATAAATGTATGGCCCAACTGTTCCTCATACACTTGGTGGGTTTTGCAAGTGAATGAGAAATAGTTTTGGAAAAATTTTGGGAAATTCAACATTAAAGCTGGTACTCTGTCCTTTTTCTGATGCTGCTCTGATCTGGTTAGAAAAAGTTACCTTGGGTAATCAAGTCACTGTCTGGACGATCCGTGGCTGCTCAACTAAAAACAGACCTGGGAGTGTTCCTGATGACATCTCTCGTTTCGTGCACTCTTCCATGTGTTACTGTTTATAGGTCCAGGCTCCAAGTCTCAGACTGATGCACTGCATACCTTCCTGGGCTAGCACTGTTGGCAGCCCACCCCAAAATGTCCAAAGTAGACCTCTGAGCAAGCCAGCCACAATCACAATGCAAAGTCTCCTGCCATGCAGTGCTGTCTCGCAGGGTGTATAAAGGTGCAAGCCACAATGCCATCTTATCCCCAACTTCTGGCAGGCTGCCGGCCTCAGCTGGGGCAGTTTTGCTGTCCTGACTGCTCTTTTACTTGCTCCTTAGGTGGCAAAGCTCTTCCTAGCTCTGACTGCTTCCCATCCCTCCCCAAGGAGCATGGAGCTCTTGACAGTGTGCTGATGCCACAGGTTCAGCGGGGACAAAAGCAAATGCACAGCGATGGAAAAGTGACAGCAGCAGGAGGTACTGGATGGTACAGTACAGCCAAGAGGGTCCAGCTGAATGCATAGGATGCCCTCTGCCATTCAAATGCCTCCATCTGAGACATGGGTACAAAGTGAGTTAATAAACATGCTATAAGTTTTTGAAAGTGTTGTATAGTTTGGTATGAATGTAATTCTCTAATAATTTCACATAAGTCGCACATAAATCTTTTTATGAGTTCTTCAGGACCAATTAGCATTGGATTGCTAGCTAAAGCTAGTCACCAGTTCTGATAAACCAAAAAAGGGGTACTGCCATACAACTGTCTCTTTCAGAGCAAAAGGATCTCTATTTATGGCCTTGCTTGATAAAAGAGAAGAAAGGGGCTGGAAATGTCGCACTGTGAAGACAGTGTGTGGGCTGTCCTGTAGGTTGTCGAGTTCTATCCAGATTTTCACATACTGATTAGATAAGGGACTTTTCAGGACTGCAGCAATGGAGAAAGGAGTATGGTGGAAACCAAGGCGGATGGCTGTCTCAGCACAGAAGCGTCTCCATTTGCACAGTTTTCCCTTGCTTCTATTCGTCCACCATATTTTCATGTTGGCTTATTTATCTTTTCTTTCCACCCACTCCATGAAAGCCACACTCAACCACTATTTAATGGGCATAGAAACCGCAGGGCTCTTGACCCTGAGTTAGTTCTATTCTCTGAAGAGCATCATGTGGCCAAGGAGCTCACCCAGGCTACTAACAGCAAGAAGTGATGCACAGAAAGAGAAGCAGGTGGCCTGCATTTAAGTGGCCATAAAATGAAGTGGCCAACAAGGGACACTTTTGAAAATGGATCAATTAATTATGCTGGGGCAGCAGAGCTAGACTGGATCTGTAGATCCCAAACCATAGCGATGCTCCTTTTATTTTTCTCTTTTTATCCCCAGAGTAATTTCTATTCTGGTTGACAGTCTGCTGAACTGATTTAGATTTTAAAAAGAAAGTTTAACATTTTATAATCACCCAGGTACCAATGAACATTTAAATAATCTCCCGCCTTCTGGGAGGCTCCCAGAGACTCAAAGGGAAGTTTACTAAGCACCACCAGAATCAAGGTACTCGCTTTCCACATTTCATGATCTTAAGAAGCCCAGTTCAACAGATTCAAAGGCCTGACACTCACTCCTCCACTAGTGTTCTACTCACTTGGAGTTTCTCACTGAATTCTTTTTTTAAATTATTGTTGTTATTTTTGATAAGAAATAACAATGCAACAGTTTCAAAACATGTTAGTGAGTTCTTTTTTTTTCGTCTTTTTGAGACAGGGTCTCACTATGCAGTTCAGGCTGACTTTGAACTCACTTTTGTAGCCCAGGCTGGTCTCAAACTTGAACTGATCCTCCTGCCTCAGCCTCCCAAGTGCTGGGATTACAGGTGTGCGCCACCATACCGGGCTCTACTTTAGTGAGTTCTTATCTGCACTTCAACAATGCAAACAAGGACTGAAACCTGAACTCAGGAAGTGGAAAGAGCTGTAATCAGAAACCTACATTCTCCTTCTTTAAAGGGAAATAATAGTGAAATAAAATAATGAGGTCAAAGCCCCAGACACAGCTGTACATGCCTATCATCTCCACACTCTTAAGGGGCTGAGTCAGGAGGATCTCAAGTATAAACCCAGCAGGGACGATACAGTGGTTTAGTGAAATATAACATTTTAAAAGAGATGAGAGTATAACGCAGTGTGAAGACCATGGGTTCAATTCTTGGAGAGAGAGAGAGAGAGAGAGAGAGAGAGAGAGAGAGAGAGAGAGAATCCAAGGGTGGTTTGAAGTAACCTGAAGGCAGATTTCTCTTTGTGAGGGCTTGTACTTGAGGTCCCTAAGTTGTTGAGATGATCCTATCAGTTCTTTTATTTCATAGTTGGTTGCAATTTATCCTGACCTGTATTTTCACAGTTTATTCTTCTTTGTTCTTGACAAATGGATGGATAAAGCAAGAGGTGTGCCTGTGAACCTCCTCGTAGAGGTATCAGGAGGTATGTGCCAAGCCACAGGAAGGAAATGAAATAATCAGTAGGAGTCTTTAGCTGATTTAAGCAAGATATCTAAAAACTTCAACAGAAACTACTGAGCTTCTAATGATAAAGTCAATAATGATGGCAAATGCAGTGGGCTTGGGACATCCTATCTTGCAATCATTATCACATTTAATCATGGCAGCCACTCCAAAGGGAGAGCGACTCACATTATCTCTGTTTGAAAGAGGCGGAAACTGAGACTGAGAAACAGAACTAACTTGTTCTAAGTCTCCCAGCTGGTGTACTTAAAAACAGACTGGAATTCTCGATTAACAAGTATTATTTATTTAGCTTGAAACTTCAAAGATTCCTCCTCCCTTCCGACAGATCCAATCAAACACCAAGTCACTGCGTTTATTTGTTTCTACCTAAGTCTCCAAGCAAACATCCTCGTGGGCTGTCCTCTCCTCCCTGTACTCCCCTGAGGCTGGCATCCAGCTGTGGGGGATTGGGTAGAGGTGGGGGGCAACCTGTCTTCAAGTACACTCACACAGCGAGCACACAGCTTTATTTATTTATCCATCTGACCAACACCATATGCTTCCTGGGTAGGCCTAGAAGCAGGAGCAGGAGGCCCCATCTCTTCTTGGTTCCATCCTCCAGCTGCATTCTCCCATGCAGCCTCCATGCTGCCTGGGGATATCTCTTCATTTAGGTCTTGCTTCTCTCAGTCCAAATGCCCAGCACCCAGCAAGCTGACCCAAAGCTTCTTCCAAGCTTGGCTCCAGCACTCTGACTGCTGGATGTCCCAGGCACATCATGGTCTTTCCTTCAATTCTATAGATTAGTGAGGATGAATCTCTTAGAGCTTTCAATCATAACAAACAGTGCATTGTGGCGCATGCGTTATAAGTTTGCCACCAGTGTTGTAATCTTTCTCAAAAGATCCGCTGTGGACTCCTTTCTCTGTGATCTGCAAGCACTCTAAACAGATCTAGTTCTTGCTGTCACCAGATGAATCTTCCTGCTTCAGCTCTCCCTGCCCTTGTTCCACACATGGAGGGCCTTGACTGCAGGTTCAAATCAGTAGTTGCATGACTGGATGGATGGATGGATGGATGGTTGGATGCATGGGTGCATGGATGGAAGGAAGACTGTACTAAATATTATCATGCTTCCTAAAAGCCCAGCAATAAATGAATTTGAGTTGGGGTACTAGGGAAGCCCTGAAAATTGAGCCCAGGGCCTTCTCAATGAACTACATACCCAGCTATTTTCATTTTTTTTTTATTTTGAGACAATATATCACTAAAAATCAGGAAGTTACACAGGCTGGGCTCAAACTTGTGAATATTTGACTCAGAGGGCACATGATGCCACACCAGGCTTGAAAGTATTTACATGTTTACATATAAAAGCCCCACCTGTTTTTACTTCTTTCTACTTTTTGGAAACCAGGGCCTTGTGCATACTAGGTATGTACAAATACCACTGAACTATACTCCCAGCACCCTCACATTTATTTTTAAAATATACTATAATTGTGTGCTTCTCTCATGAAAATTCACACAAATGTTTCTCAAAAACAAACTTCAACTTCAGAATGGTTAGTAACAGAGAAAATAGTTCTAATGAGCCAAAGTTACTTGATGGCCGTGGAATAAGTCTAGAAATGATGGAAACATATTCACTCTTTGATAAATGTTTTAATTTAATATGTTTTGTGCCGACTTGCTATAAAAAGTAAGTGTGAGAGAAAATACAAATTAGCAGCTGATGGTCGTTTCTTAACTTGTAAGGCCTTTCATTAATAGGAGCACTGCATGTGTATGCAGGTGTGTCTTTTTCTATTTTTCATATATATATATATATATATATATATATATATATATATATATATAGAGAGAGAGAGAGAGAGAGAGAGAGAGAGGTAGATAGATAGATAGATAGTTAGAAAGATATCACACATTTACTATTTAGCATTTAGAAGATTGAATCCCATTTCCCCTAAGCCAAAAACTTTAATCAGCAGTCAGGTTCACTGAGTGACCCCTTGTTGGATTAACCAGGTCAGGAGTCCACTAAGGAAGTCCAAGACATGGCAGGAAGGGGGGGCGGGGGTGGCAGGAGTCAAGGAAAAGCAGCCTTACCTAGTGTCATTGGAATTCGCTCTTCATTCAGCCAAAAATGTGCAATCTGACCAAAACCCTTGGCCTGGCTCTGCCTCCCAAGCCACATGCCTTCTGAAGGCCAACGGCAAAACCAGCTGTGGTTATGCATTTGGGTTAAAGAGCCCTAAAGCACGGAAAAAAATTATTTTGAAATGCATTACATTTCAAAATTAAGGGTAATTGTGTGTAGCAGGCTGGAAAATACAGCTCATACAATACTAGTCTGTCACTGAACCCCAGAACATAAAGCACTGGCATCCTCAATGCAATTTCAAACTGAAAATACAAAGGTACAAAGGGCGGAAGGAAGGGTGGAGAGCCGCTACGGGCCGTGACTTTTGAGAAGGCTGATGCTTCGGGGCGACACAGCTAATCAGCAACCCAGGAATGGCTCTGCGACACTTGAGCCACTAGATGCTGCTCTGAACCGCTCTTGCAGCCAAACAGAGAAGGTAAATAACAGGTCGGCAGAGAGTTATGTAAGAAAATAAATGCAGTGAGATTAGGACCAAAAGCTATCAGGCTAAGTGGGAAAGGACATCACGTAAGCCAGCAGCTACCTTTATAGCTTCTCCCTGACCTGCTACAATGTCACGGTCACACTAATGGGACTTCAATAGCCATTACTGACCAACTAAGCCAAGGCCGAGCTGACAAGGAAAAGGAGAGGTCCTTTACTTGGGTCCCACGCAGACCCGAGTGACACAGTATCTCCCCTTCTGACACAGGCCTGAGCTTCTTACCCAGCTTCCTTCAGTCACTTCCTTCAGTCCACCATCCAAAGGCTGCCATGACTGCACTAACCTGCAGTTAGAACTGAAACCCTAATTAGCACACTGAGCCATAAACACTACTTACAGTTTTCTTCTGCCACAGGATAGCAGGGAAAAACACAGATGGAATTTAAACTTGCAAACCATCTGGGTCAGGAAGAGGACTGCGATACAGGAGGAAAGGAAGCAAAACTGGAGAGCTGGGGACAGGCAATGACACGGGGTGAGCCCTCATCTGGGAAGAAATGCCGCCTTGGCTCTCAAGAATAAACCAGCTGTAGAACACCTGGGTGCCAACACTGACACTGCTGGGGCGAGTGTAGGTGGTCTGACAACACACAAACATTCTGACTTCTTCAAGCGAACAAAGCTGTGGCTTTCAGCTCTGGGAAGCACACAGGACAACCTACAAAGCATAGGGACATGTTTAGTTGGCACTGCTGAAAGGTGTTACTGGCATCTCATGAAGAGAGATCAGGGCACATCCTGCAGTTAGTGTACAGGGCGGCCCAGGCAGTAAAGGATCATTCCAGCCTGCACCATCCACACCAAGGAGGCCGAGACAGCTTGAAGTCCAGCATCAGTACAATGCACTATAGTCTGTACACAGGCAAAGGTCAGCCTGGTATCCTGCACCTGAGGGAGAACCCATCTGGATCACAGACCTTGAGCTCTGGTTCCTTAGTCAGTGCTAATCTATGGGCAGGAGAAGGAGCAACAGCTAAGATGAGCAGACCAAGCCTCTATGACCAAAACCCCCCTCCAATTGGTTCCCTCCCAACTGGGTCCAAGCTTCTGCCTGCACCGTGACTCATCCACAGAGAAGAATGTGTTGGCCAAAGAACATGTGTCTGTCCTCTTTGGCAAACACTGCTCTCATTTTCGATTAATAAATTATCTTCTGGCTCAGAAGCTTCCACATTATGAGCTCAGTTGATGGACATACTGTCCCCAAGAGAAGGAACCATGCTCTCAAGACTTAAGGTCAACTTGAGAACAAGATACCCAACAAAGAATCAGTTCTTAAACTCTCTGCCTCAGAGGTAGCAAAGAGCTCCCTGGATGTCATGGCAACGCATAGATCTGTACCTGTACCCAGGGCATCTTTTTCCTTTCCTTCTTTTTAGTGCTGGGGCTCATCTAGAAGGATGCTATCCTAGCATAGCCTCAGAGACTGGAAAAAGCAAAAGAACTAACGTGAGAAGAAACTCACACCAGGGGAGGCATCAAGGCACCGGGGCAAGAAATAGCAGTAGACTGAATGAGTTGGAAAATCAGGGTTTAAGATTCCCATCAACTCTCCAAATATACTTGTGACATTTCCCTCACCCACACCGCGTCCACAAAATAGGTTAAGGGTAAGCTGCCGATTATTCCCGTCATTCCAAATTCAGCATCCAGAGAGGGATAGGGTGGGGAGTGCAAGCCTTGCTTCTGTGTTCCAACTCCACTGGGACACTGCCTGGGAAGCACTGGGTCACACTCCCTAGAGCATCACTCCCTCCCCAGAAGCTTGAGCCATCTCTGAGTGCAGCAACTAGTGAATTTCTAGCGCTTTCTGCATAGGAAAGTTTAACCCCAACTACTTTATCCTCATTCCTAAAATTGAGGTTCCCATAATACTCTTGCTTAGTTCTGGAAACCAGTGTTTATGGGGGCCCCGAATCCTGAGGAGCATCTCCTTCTATTTACACATGTGACTAATTTCTCTACTCAGCCTTCTGCCAGGTGGCGGCTGTGGTTAATTCTGCCTGATGAGCTAGCATTCCTTCTCCCACACCTACTCCTCTGTGATACTTAGCTGTTCACCTCTCTTGAGGCCACTGACAAAATGAGGCTCAAACTGAACCTGCACTCATTTTGGTGAGAGGTTAGTAAAAAGCACTAAGACACAAGCAGTTAATCGAAGCACAGGGCATGCCATGGCTTTGCAGGCCCCAGATCCAGCTATTATAGATAAACTGCCATTGTTAATGCTCAGGCAATCAAATTACCAAAGGAGCTGTGCATAGCCACCAGGGTGTGTATGGTGCATGTAAGCTTCCTTGATGGTTCTGAGAACCCAGTGCTGGCTTTCTGGGAGGCTTTAGGCCACACACATGTTACAGGAGACACGCCCCGTCTGGATAGCTGGCCTCCATCATCCTTATGTTTTGGACCGCGTGGAAGTTCTCAGCCTTTGACCCTATCCTTCAGAGAGCTGTCCCATGGCCAAGCCAGCTGAAATGCTTAATCTAATCATGCATCACAGCCATGTGTCAGCCACCAAAAGGGATGACGACCATCTCTGCAAATCTCTGGAAGTAATTAAAGTCAGACACATGGGGAATACTAGGCATAAAGTATTGAAAGGAAAGGTCAAGCGAAGTACATTTCCAAAGACCTTCAAAGCTCCTACCTAAAACTTGGTAAGAGGAAAATAAAAAGTATACACAGTCCTTTTCCTTCCAGGTTCAGAGCATAGAGGAAAGAGGTACAGCAGGCGGCTCTCGGGCCTGTCGGCATTGCCACAGCTAACCTGTGCCTCTCCGATTTCTAGGCTCTCCACTGCCTCTGGGCCTAGCGCACTGGCACATTCGATAAACAGCGGCATTTCTGAGAGGTAAACCGGCCCACCCGTTCTTCCAGGACTCTGCCAGGCTGAGGCAAGAGGAGTAAGCTCATCCTGGGAAATTTAGAGACTTGGTGCAAAGGCTCTGGGTTTAACCCCTAATCTGACCAAAAGAAAAAAAAAAAAAGTTAGGGCAGCTAACACTTGCATACGTCCGCCTGTTTTAACATCTGGCAATAGCATCTTTTGCACAATTAAATCAATGCGTTTTGTAAACAAGAGCAGCAATGTTCTTCAGGTATGGTCCACTGAACCAATTTTTCCCAGAATCCTAACCAAGTTAGTTTAAAATGAGCAGCACCTCCAGAATTACCAGAGACTTTTAAAAATCGTAACCCATATTGAACCGTGAATGCAGCATCAAAGTTCTGCATTTGTACTGTCAACACTTCATGTTACTCTCCCATCCCCTCTATTTTGTGTGTTTCAACCACTACTTGGACCTATAGAATTGCCGCGCTGGGACTCCTGGCAACCTTAACCGTGAAAAGCACCAGCTCACCAGAGATGAAAGAAGAAGAGCTGAAGCTACACAATTAGTAGCAAACATTTCAGACTCTGTGAGGCAGGGAAGGCTTAGTCATTCTCCATCTTATCCAAATTAGCAGGATTCCTTATAAACCCAACTATCTATGTGGATGGCTGTGGACATCAAAAAGTGATTACAGTCTTCACGGAGTATCCACAGTCTTGGATCTGCTCAGGGCTCAGGGCCTCCCGCGGAAGGATCTCCCCCCACCCTTCACAGTTGGGCAAGAGGATGAAGTAAGGCGGTAGAGCTCATGGCCACGCCCCCAGCCACATCCTCTGGGCCTGGGCTTTGAAGCCTCCCCTCCGCACCTGTCCCCACCCACTCACACCAGACACCATTGGGGGCAAACACTTTAAAACGCACAAGCCAAGGCAGGTGCAGGGGGAGGGGAGCCACCACACCTATCCTATCAGGCATAACAGCACTCTGGGAGACAGAAGATCCCATCTTTGAGCCCAGCCTGACCAATATGGCCCCTCACCCAGATCCTATCTCTATATAAAACTTTTAAGAAGGTGCAGCCATACAACTCAGTGTGGAGGCTGTGGTTCAATCTCCAATCCCTAACCCAGAACACTGGTTTACCTCCAACCCTCTAACTTCTTAAGCTCCTAAGTGCTTATGAATTAGAGAGAGCCTCTCTCCTGTGTCCTCCTGATGCTATCTCATGTCCACTTCCCTAGCCAGCCTGGCAGGGACCTCCTCTCCTCTACCTTCATCCCCCCATCTTCTTGGCCGTGGAGGAAGGGCCTTAGCCAAGCTTCTGACTTATGACCGCTAACATGAACAATCCCCCCTCCCAAGAAAGCATGTTTAGGGTGAAAGCAACCCAAACTTTGGAAGCACCAGCTCAGGGGTGAGGATGCATTGTTAATAAAGTGTGCTGATTGGGTGCTGTCTCTGGAATCACTTCTCTGCTCTTTGCTGCAGCCTTCCCAAGAGAGACAGAAGAGTGGCTGCACTTGGGGAGGGCAAGAGGAGATCAAGCTCAGACTGCTTCCTCCCTCCTCTTTGACACCGCAGTGTCTCCCTGCTGTATTTCCCAGGCAGGCCTCTTTCAGTCAGTCAACAAGCGTTTTCCTCATACCTGCAGTGTGCTAAATTTAACCCAGGGTCTGGAGCTGTAAACAAGCCCAGTAGTACTCCGCCGGAATGCTCATGAGTGAAAAGCAGTGATCAAATAAACACATAATGCTGGAGGGCAGTGAGCACTGGAGGAGAAAGGTGATGGAGCCATTAGGAGTAGCATCAGGGAGGGGCCTAGCTGCAGCCTTACATGGAGCAGTCCAGGAAGATTGCTGCAGGGTGACCACAAGTCACAGACCTGAAGGAAGCCAGGGAATGCACTGCCTGGACCTACAGAAGACTTCCTAGGCCAAAGAGAGAGCAATGCAAAGGCCCTGGGGCAAGAGCTCAGTAAAAAAACAAAATGCAAGGCCAGAATGGCTGCAGTTAAGGAAAGCAAGGTACATGGTGGTGGATCTGGACATCCAGACCACCCATCCTTTAAGTGGAAAAACCCATTCTTGAGTTTCCCTAGACTCACCTCTGAGTCAGCCTCCCAGCCTGTCCCTCCCTGGCCCAACAGATTCCAAGTTTATGGTGCCCTCCCCTGCAGACAGCTCTCCAATGCCAGGCCAGTCAGCACTCAGGGGCATTCCCCTCCCATCCTATCAGTCTCTCTAATTCAACAATCACTGGAGTGATCAGCGCGAGGGGTGGGGGTGGGGCAGCCCATTCACATCTGACCTCAGCGGGCCCAGATAGGAAGGTACCATAGCAAAGAGCAGAGGATCAAAGGACCAGCTGTTACAGAAAGAGGCAAATTAAACCTGTTGTGTGTCCACAGGGGATCTGTCTGTCTCCCAACTGACTCTGACCACCAGCTTTGTGAATAGGTGGATAGGAATCCTTCAAACAACCTTGGGCAGGTATGAAAATCCCAGACTCAAGAGGAACAGCTGAATAACAACTTGTAGCCTTTGCCATCCAATTAAAAGTGCCCCGGTGCCCCACTGTGCCCTGGTCCTGCTAGTTCCCGGTTGCTCTCTGCGATTAGATATTTCAGTGCAACTCATTCACTGCTTTTGTACATGGGAATTTAAAAAACACTCAGATATTCTTCCTCAGTCCCATCCCCTTTACCCCCAAGAGAGTGGCCGCGCTACACAAGGAGCCTTCGCCTCCGAAGAAGCAAACCCCCATTCTTAAGATCTCCAAAATCTCAACCCAGACGAATTGAGTACCCTACCTGCTGGCCCACCGTGGGGGGCCTGAGGTCCCGGACAAGTGGCATCATATAATACCTCCCGGGCGCCTCGGGAGCTGTCCAGAGGCCCTTGAAACTGTCACCACAGGGGATAAAGCCCTGTGGTTTCAGGTCTTTGCAGATCCCGGGATGGCCAACACCCCGCCTCCAAGCGGCCAACTTCAAAGGACCCCCAAGCAGAGAGGTTGAGCGGGAAGGGGATCCCTGCTCCTGAGCTCCCCGCGGTCGACATCACCCTGAAGACCGCGGTCTGTGTTACACACACACAGGCGCGCACCGGCGGACACGGACACACACACACACACACACACACACACACACACACACTCGGCCCAGCGCGCGCCCGCGTCCCAAGCACACGCGCGCACCCCGGCCAGCAGAGTTCTCCGCTTCCTCTTCCTCAAAGCTCGCCGGCGATCACGGCAGCCCCTCTTCGCACGGTTCCAGGACCCCCGGGCTCCCGCGCCCAGTGTCCAGAAGTGGTTGCCATCCGAGCCCCCACCCGCCGCCGTCCAGGTCCCCGAGGGGACCTCCGCGCGCCCCCGGGAGGCCAGCATTTACTAACACCACCCTCATGCTGGCTGCCCGGAGCACCCCCTCCTAGCACCCCAGCCCGTGGCTCCGTGACCCCTCACAGCGCCTCCAGGGAGCGCACTCGCCGTCCAGACTCCTTCCATCGGCCTCGGTCACCATGAGAAACCTGGACCCCGCCGCCAGCCGGGTCTCGGCGGAGGAAGCCCGGCTCAAGGTCCCAACCCCACGCTCCTGCGTCCCCGCCGCCCAGCACAGCGCGCTGCCAGCCAGCCGACGCGGCGGCTCGGCTCTGGGACCCTGCGCTCCATCCCCGTCCCCCTCCCTCAGTCCTCCCCCCAGATTTACACGACCGCAGATCGGCCCACACTGGTGGAAACCAAAGTGTCTCCGCGGCGCCCCATGGACGCCCACCCAGCCCAGGTCCCGGCCGCACCAGCCCAGGAAACTTTACGAACCTGCCGAGGGTCGCAAGACTGCGCTGGCGCTGGGAACTGTTCTGGGCGCGCAGAGCTCCGGCGACTTGCGGCCGGAGGGCGGGGGTTAAGAATTAGAAGAAAGGAAGAAGGGGACCCAAAGAGGCTCCGCCGCCGGCTGCTGCCGCTATCCCGCGCCCATGCTCACGCGCCCCGCACACGCACTTACACTCTGGGGCGACCGGCTGCTGCGCCGCGGGCGGCCGCTGCTCTCACTTCCTCTTCCTTCCTCCTGCTGGCCGGAGACACATCTTGCATCTGCAAGCCATCCCGCGAGCAGCCGTGAACTCGCCTCCCGGGTGCACGCAGCAGCGCAGGGCCACCTGCGCCCGGACGCCCCTCGCCCACGCCTGCCGCCAGCTTGCAGTGCTCCGCTGAGCTGGGGGTGCGCGCAACTTTCGGAAGCCCCGTTACTTAAGAAAAAAAAAAAAAAAAAAAAAAAAAAGGAGAAGCGCCACACACTGTGCACGCCTCGCAGCTGCTATAAATACAATGTGTGTGGAGCTGACTTCTCTGGTGAGCTCAGACAGGGCATGTTGGAGGCACTCATTCACTTCGTCACCCTCACAGCGCCACCTCGGGAGGCGTCGTTTCCTTTACAGCTCCTTCCGGATTTTAGGGGAAAACTTTGGTGGGCTGCTTTGAAGCAACTTGAAAAGACCAGCGCGTTTGTTTTGACGTTGTGCCTTTGCCCTTGGGTCACATGGCAAAAAAATAACAAGCGTCTTTCCTCTCTCTCCTCAGTTACCTAAGCATCTCGGGATGCTTGCGTTGAAATCGCAAAATTTCTTTCAGCCCAGCCAGCAATCCCTAATGTTGCAAAGCGCTAACCTCTACGCATGCACTCCATTTGGTATTTAGGATAAATTATTTAATTCATGCAACCTACTTCAAAACAGTAGCACAAATCAAACAAGTTGACTCCCAGCCTAGCTGGCAGAGGGAAGTGACAGTTGTTGGAAGGGTCCAAAAAGCCACCTGTCCTCTCCAAATTCAGACATCTCTATGTTGGCCAGACTAGGAAAATTCAAAGACAGTTGCTATGCAATTCCTTCTAACAGCCAAGGAGATAAATTGGGGGCTAGGGAGGCGTCGAAATCTGAGAGAGGAGGCAAAGCTCCCTTTGAAGGACCACTGCGTTCCCACCAATGAGATTTGAGTTTGACCCTGCGCTCAGAGTCCATCAGCAGCCATGAGACACAGCCACTGCCCAGCCCTGAAATGTAGCTCTTCCTGAGACGTTCTAGGCACAAGGACTTATATGAAAGATAGGATGTAGAATGGCCTAATTGTATTTATACTAATTATCAATTTCCATAATTAATGATTTGATAGCCTGGATGCAATGAGTCATATCAAAAATATGTATTCATAATATATGTTCATATATATATGATTAAAAGTTATTTTCACCAGTTCCTTTCTACAGTCTTAAATGTAGGTACTAGAAAATGTCAGATTACCCAAGTGCCTGTCATTGGTGACTAACATTATATTTGTAATAACTGCCGTGATCCAATCCCTTATTATAGGCATAACTCTGGCGACAGAATTAGCAGGAATGCCTGGATCCAGGTGGTAACAAGTGAGCAGCTTAGAGCAGGATAATCCTAGGAAGATAACAGGTTCTGTATCCCCGCCCACCAAAAAACCAATAATGGTGTAGTCATAAGAGGCCACAGGGAAATTATGAAAGGAGGTTCTTCAATGAGGAATAAGAGACTCACCAGTGCAGGAGTAAGAGGCCTCTAGTGATAAAGCCACAACTTCCTGTTTAATTCTAAGGCATATAAAGACTCTTCACCTCAGTGCAGGCACCAGGAGCACTGGGTATCTGTGAGCTGTCATAATCGTCCTCTTCTTGCACAGCAATGAAAAAACCTCATTTCCTTGTAACCAGTGGTCCCAGCTCTGCCCTCTGCAGTCAAGGTGCAGTAAATCATACCCTTCCCCCAGGACAGAATTCTGCAGATCTTTGATGATAGCTCTTGAATTTGAACTAAACATTTTCTGCCAAGGATTAAACATTCTCAGTGATGAGCTCCTCTCTACTTGGACATGGTTTCAAATCTCTTCGATCTTGGCCATCTTTCCATCTTCTCACTGAAGGATATTTGCTCTTTTATTTTTATTTTATTTTTACTTATATATTTGGTACAGTGTGTTACCATACAGCTCAGACTTGTCGTGATCCTCCTATTTTCAGCCTCTCCAGGGCTGGGATTACAGATATGCACCACCATGCTATGACTTGGTCACTGGCTCAGCTTGCCCAGGGTCAGAACTGGTGTGGCATGCAGTACCTGGGATCAAATCCTAGTCCTTGTGCTTGTTTAAGCAAGCACTTAGTCCACTGAGCTATCTCACCGGCCCTTTGCTCTATTTTTCTTTTATTTCTTTTTTTTAGGGAAAGTTCTACAGGGTGTTCAGGGTCTCATTACTAGATTACTGATAATATTCCACCTGTTTACAGTCTCCCAAGAGCTGGGATTACAGGCGTGTGCCACCACACCCAGTCTTATTTGCCAACTCAGTACACCCTGGGGGTAGGGCAGGCATGGCAGGCCCAGGGATCAAACCTCAGCCCCTGCACCTTCTTGCAGGTGCTTTAATCGGCTGAGCTACTTGGTGGGTCCTGGTCCTTCACTCTAACTTCTAAAAGATTACTTGTGTTACAGAGCAGTGGTGGTGAACCTTCTGTGACATGCTGTTGGTATCATTGAAAGCTCTAAAAGGTTCACAGCCACTGTATATAAAGAAATCACCTAAGCGGTCATCAACAAACACAGTTTAGGCTGAGTGCTTGTCAGTTCTTTTTTCAGGACTGGAGTTTGAACCCAGGGCCCCAACACTAAGTTTTATCCAATGCTCCCCCCCACCCCATTCCCCACTTCTGCCTTTGAGACAGGGTCTCTGTAAGTTGCCCAGGGTGGGATCAGGCTTGCAGTTCTCCTTGCTTCAGCCTCCTAGATTGCTGGGATTACAGACTCAGCTTCTTGCCCTTTGGTTTTTTGTTTTTTTTTAAATCAAATACAACCCACTATTCTTCCAAGTGCAAGGTGAACATTAGCAATCCTTGGCCATCTTACTGTTAGACCATATCCATTCTAATGGACTTAGTCTGTGATGCCAGAGACCCACATCCATTTTCTCTGCATCTCTTCAGATTTGATTCAGGAATCCTCCTCTGATTAGATAACAATACTAAGATATTGTACAATATCCCATTAAACACTCCCAGGGGCCTCTCTGAATTTTGATTTTTTTCAATCTCTCAGCTACTGATAACACCATTAATAGTGCAATTTTCAAATCTCCTTTCCTCCTGTGGACATAGCATTATCTCCCAGATGGTCACAGGTGTCTTAGAGAAATCCACTTGTGTCCAGCAGCATCGTGGTAGCATGGACAGTGTGGTGATGCGATGGACAAAGGCTGCATCTCTGGGTGAGGCTGTTGCTGTTGTAAGTCCAACAGCTGATGCAAATCACTCAGCAAGTGGATAAAAACCACACTTCAATGGTAGGATTGAGAAAAAAAACTAAATGAGTTAATTCATGAAGTTCTTAGAATAGAGCCTCATCCATAAATGCACCCAATAAATGTTAGCTTACCAATTCTCAGTGGCTACAGCAATCTTCTAATCAACGAGACAAGTCAACAGATTCCAAGAAAAGAGCAACAACTCTCCCTGTCTAAATGCATCCGTTTTTAGCCAGAATGGAAGGAAAATGTTAGTGTCACTGTCTATTTTCAGATCCTGGTGAGAGCTGGGTTATTCAATGTTCAGTCTAGGCTCTGAAGGAAGGTACAGAATGAAGTGCAACCCTCCATTTGTACATCCATCCAGAAAGGCCACCCACCCAGGGGCTGGACTCTGTACATGGGCCAGCCACATTCATTGGCATCTCTAGTGTTGGGGGAGACACACTCAAGAGTCCCATCAGGAATAACCCACTTCACTCCCAAAATAAGGAGATGAAGCATGCATAGAATAGGAACATATGGCCAGAAAAAGAAACTCACTAGAGTGTGAATTCTAAACTTCATTCTACGCTGGGCTTTGCCTGGTTGGTGTATGCTGGGACACATAAACTTAACTGTGGCATCATGATTGACTTTGGAATTTGCCCAAAGTACTGGTAGAACACACTTCTAGGTGCGTCTAGGTGGGCCCTGGGAGTGTGGCTTTGGAATCAGTGTCTAGATTCGCACTCATTCCTTTCTCTCTAGCACTGTTTTCCAGTTTTGTTTCTTGGACTGAGCAGATTTGCTACACTACAACCTTCTGCTGTGATCTTCTGCCATGGCTCCAGCTGGCTGTGGACTGAGTTCCTGGAAGCCAAGAGCCAAATTAAATCTCTCCTCCTTTGAATTGTGGTAATTGAGTATAGTGTTCCAGAAATTAAAACTTTGACTAATACAAAGGAAAGTTCCTTAGATTTAAATACCTTGCTCCTATATCCCCTAGATTGTTCTCCTTCCTGCTATGTTTAGAATTCCAATATAGAAAGAATGAGTGGGAGCTTATCAAAATGTCACCATGAAACTCTTAAGTGCAAAAATGCCTGTTGCATTTTAATCAATGGTGAGTCATATTGATCAGCTCTTTTCTATCTAAGTACTCACAAATATTCATTTATAACCCATTAAATTAAAACACTTATTGGACTTCCAACGGGCTCTGTGAATTTGTTAATAGAGTTAGCAATTTGGTTCAAAATTCTGCCCAAATCAACAATCAACTGCCTTGATCGATAGCTTAGTGAATCTATTCCCTCTTCCTGCGTTAGCATCCATCTCCTGCTATCTGCCTCATTTTTTTTAATAGCACTTGGGGCAGAGAGGTTGGTCTCAGCTCCAAGAAGTCACCACACTGGGATAATGAGGTCTGGGCAGCTGGCCGCCACCTGGCATGCCAAGCCACCAGGGTCAGCACTGGAACAAGCAGAGGGCAGAGAGGTCTGCTGCAAAAGCGCATTACTTCCCTGGGTCATTCATTAACTCGGTGTGTGCCAGATGCCATCAGGATAAGTTTATGAGGAAGACAGGGAGATTTCAGGGGTGCACAAGAGACGCCTGAGCAGATCGTCTTGGTGCTTCTATGCTAGCTGAGTAGACAGATTGAATGCGATCTGATTTGATTTTGCATTGCTGAAGACAAAATCCAGGACCTTACACATGCTAGATCAGCGCTGTACTACTCAGCCACATCTCCTGCCTAGATTTTTAAATGAATACAATAACAACAAAGAAATACAACACTCGTGGAGAGGTGGAAGTTGTCATACTGTATGGAGACAGGAATGCCGACCTTGTAAAGAAGTTAGACCTTGAGCTTTCAAAAGAGAAAAGAAAATGGTTGCTAATAGAGGAAAACAGTTCCACTGTCTGAAGGTCTGCAGCAGTAAAGTAGGAGAAATCTTTAAAAATCAGTGTGTCCAAAGTGCGAACAGAGTAAAATTAGATTAATAAAAGCAAAAGCCAAAACTTGGAAGTCCTTGAGGATCATTTCACAACTTTCAGTAGACTTGGATGGAGGTCTAGTGATAATTTGGGTAGATTGGAGATTTAAGGATAATGAAAATGTATTGAAAACATTTTTATTTTCTGTTTTGTTGTTACCTTCTGTTGGTTCTTGTTTTGTTTTCAACTGAAATGCCTTAAGCAAGAGAGTTTTTCCTGGTCAGATTTGTTTTGAAGGTGAAAATATAAAGATGGAACGAATTAAAGGCAAAACAAAGATATGTGGGGAAAATGGTGCCTCATTCTGTTCAGGCTGCGTAAGAAAATGCTGAGCTCAGGTGGCTTCAACAATACAAAATTTATTTTCTCACACTTTAGAAAGCTAGAAGTCTGAGATCAGAGTGACAACTTGGTCAGATAGATAGGTCTCTCTTCTGGGTTGTCATGTTCTATCTAGAAGATGTCAGAAAGAGAGGAAGAAAGAGAAGAGGATACAGAGAGAGAGAGAGAGAAAGAGAGAGAGAGAGAGAGAGGTGGAAGAGAGGAGAGTATAATGATGGCATGATCTCATCTGACTATTTACATCCCAATGGCTTCATCTCCAAACCCCCTTCCTTGCACTGGGTGTTAGAACTTCAACATGCACCTTTTGAGTGGGGGACACAAACATTCAGTCTGGGAGCCACAAGAAGTGACTGTAGTACGGATGAAACAAGAGGTTAGGAGAGTCTAAGTCAGGCATTAGCTGAGCAGCTGAAGAGAACCGGGGAATTCAACTGTTACCTAGGATACAGAGCATGCAGTGCACAGGACTGATGTTCATCCTGTCTGGAGAAACTCCCAGACCAACTATTCATCTTTATCTTTCAGTGTTAACCAAGCCAAGCACTGAATTTAATTGGCTTTCTTATAGGCCCACATCCAATAGAGTGCCACCGACAGCATCTGGCTCCAGTTCAAGGACAGGCACAGGAAATGAAAGGGATGAGAACTCACCTGTTTAACTCTGAGTCCTTTCTACAACTCCAGTGCCCAGAGTTCATCTCCAACATGTCTGCCCTTCTTTGTCATTATATTACTGCCCACTAAGGACATCTACCTTAAAACATGAAGATTATTCTCTGTCCTGTCTCCCTCATCCACTTTTATTCCAGGCATTCAACTACTTTTAAAATAGATAGATAGATAGATAGATAGATAGATAGATAGATAGATAGATAGACAGACAGACAGACAGACAGACAGACAGTAGACAGAAAAGTTCTGAATCACCTATTAATCAAATGTGCTGTTTTGCTTGGAATTTTGTTTAGCAGATTGTTCAAGCTTTGGTTCCCTCTTCTTCAGAGACCAAGGGTCACAGAAATGGCATTGATCATTAATGACAGGAACCCTTTCAATCTCACCATAAGTAGATAAGAGGATTAGCCTGCCAGTCTCATCACAGCAAAATTTGTAGAATATTTAAGTGTACAATATTAAAATTTTTAGATTTGGAGATCCCAGCTCCAATTTTTACAGCCATGGGAGGGACCTTGGGAAAATTGCTATTTAAATCTTATCTAAGACTGGGGCCAGCGAGATGGTTCAGTGTTCTAAAGTGCTTGCTTAGGAAAACTCAGGCAACTGTAGGGACTGCAGTTTGATCCCCGGCACTACATGCTGTGTCAGCCCCACCACCAAGGTAGGCTGAGCCAGCCATAAAATAAATAAATATATAAAGAAACAAACAGCAAACAAATAAATAAAATAAAATAAAATAAAAATTTTTTAAAAAATAAATCTTATCTAAGACTATAAGATGGGGGTGTTCCAACAATGCTTGCATATACTCAAGTAATGGAACTATGTTGATGTTAATCCCCATGTAATTATAATGACTATGAATGTGTTTTATGATAGATAAACACCAATATTCTTTTCTCTATTTTCAAAACTATTTAAAAACATATGTGTATTGTTTTAAAAAAGTATAAGATAGGGCCAATGAGACAGCTCAGTGGTCTAAAGTGCCTGCCTAGGAAAGTTTAGGCAATCCCAGGGACCATGGCTCAATCCCTGCACCACATGCTGTGCCAGCCCCACCCCCAGGGCAGGATGAGCCAGCCATAACACAAATAAATAAATGAGGTATAAAATAAAATAAATTTTAAAAAGTATAAGATAGTAGATGAAAAGTAAACATCTTCTCACTCTTATCCCCATTCTGGCCTTTCACTATCAACATATTAGATCGTATTTAATCTTTTCTGCTTTGAATTCTTTTGATAATTGATACTGTTATAGGTAGCTAAATTAGATAGAAATATTATAGGCAGTTAGACAGGGCCAGGTCCTCAAGGATGACATGGAAGACAAGGTGACTTTACAACTAGAGACAGACACTCCTCCCATGGGCCAGATCTCAAGACAATAGTAAAGAAAAGCAACTACATACTTCCTTAAGGGTGGGCATCAGGGATTGACATGCTAAGTAAGTATCAATCACCTTGAAAGAGCCTGGAAAGAGTCAGGAGCCCAAGCCCAATAGGTGGTATTCTTGCCTGCTTGCTATGTGACTCGCTTTGCCATTGGATCCCAATTTTAATCAATTTTACCTGGGCACTGGTGGTTGTGATCTCACTGGTTGACCATAGTTTTGTCTTATCTCGCTGTGCCCACCTAAGTGAGTTCCCATGACTTTCACCTGTGACCTGCCTTACCACATGATTTTGCTCTATAAAACCCCTGGAAAAAGCAACTTCCAGGGCAACCCACTTGAGTCCCCTCTCTGTCCCTTCTCTCAGACAGAAGCTTTCTTTCTCTTAATAAATATTCTGCTCTTGACTTCTGTTTGTTCCTAAAATTCATTCCTCGATTTTAGAGAACACAAAGTCTTCCAGGTATCTTTTAGGTTGGAAGTTTCATTTTTTCCCCTGTATCAAACCACAGTTGTCATGTTTTACACTTTGTGTCATAAATTCCACCTGGCATCTCTTGCCTCTTTATGAAAGCTTTTTCAAATATTTGCTTCACATCCCTCTTCTTCAATTCTTTTATTATTTATTTGATTACATTATCATACCTTGGTTTTTTCATTGATAGATTTTCTGCCATATGTATCTTCTGATAGATGTATCTTGTATTTTTTCTATCCCTGCAAATGTTACTTTACTGCAAAGAGAGAGGAGAGAGAAATCTCCTAGCCCTTTCTGTGCATTGGTTCAGTTTTTAAGCTTCAGTGTCTTTATGAGATGTGATAAAGAAATATGATGGCTGTTGTTGCTGAGCACCATCTGACAGAAAGGTGGACCTGAGAAAACACAGATGTACCTTCCTCCACGTTGTTCACTGGATCTTAGGATTTCTGGCTCTTCCCGAAAGTCAAAATGGCCATGAAAGGTCAATGTTTTGCAGTGACCCAGCACATCAAAATAGCTACAGTGGAGCACCAAAAGGCCCAAAAGAGCACTTCAAGAACTGCTTCAGGAAGTGGCATAAACAGTAGGACAGATTTTTTTGTTTTGTTTTATTTTAAATTTATGCATTTGGTACAGGGTCTCACTACACAGCTCAAACTCATAGTGATCTTCCTATTTTCAGCCTCCCCAGTGCTGGGATTACAGGCGTGTGCCACCACACCTAGACTTGTTAGCAAGCTCAGCTCGCCCCAGGGGCAGGACCAGCACTGTAGGCAGTACCTGGGATCAAACCCCAATTCCTGCACTTGCTTAAGCAGGCGCTTAGTATGCTGAGGTATCTTGCCAGTCCAGGATAAGAATATTTTGATGGACGATTCTAACAATGTGTCTTTTATTGTAATACACTGTAAAAGAAAATAAACATTCTCCACTTTTTATTTTTATTACATCATACATGGTGTGTGCTCTTAATTGTGTAATCCACTTTACCCTGGTATCAAAGTTCTCCACGAATCCTTTGATCCACCTTCCTGTCGCTGGTTCCAGATTTTTTATTTTTTATTTTTTCTTCAGTTTCACAGATGCCTCATCTCCGGATTTCTAAGGCTCTATTTTTCTCCATAATCAAATAACATCCTCAGAAAGGATGAATGAGAGGTTGATTCTACTGAGGCCCTGAATTAGTGAAAACATCTTTATTTTGTGGTTACATTTGGTTGGTAATTGATTTAGTAGTCATAAGATCTTCAATATCAAAATCTTTTCCCTCAGAACTATTGAAGACATTGCTTCTCATCTTCGAACTAGTAAGTCTAAGGCTAAAGTGATCGTTTTTTGTGATTTACTTTGTGAGTATATGTATGCCTGTGTGTGTGTGGAGAAACTTTTAGAATCTTCTTTTTATCCTTGGTACTGCAAACGGCTATTGGAACAGAAGCGGTTGGGTTGTATTTTCTCACTGCTCCCACCTGGTCCTGCCTCGGCCTTTGCATGCGAGCTGGTCTCATCATAGCCTGAAATTTTCTCCTCACATTTTGTTTATGCTCAGTTCATTTTCTGTATTCTTCCTCTTAGAAGTTCTGCCTAAATCAGCTCCAGAGCTGCTATACCAACCCTTCCTATGTCTTACTTTCTTCCCTTTTGAGCTCTGTTTTCCTCTCTGTGTGCTTGCCTTTATCCACGGACTCTGATTTTTTTTTTTTAATCTTTCATTTATTTATATACTTGGTACAGGGTCTCACTACATAGCTTGAACTCATAATGATCTTACGATCACTGGGATTATAGATGTGCGCCACCACGCCTGGTTTCAGTGGTCAGCTCAGCATGTGTCAGGCACAAGGTACTAGGGATGGAACCCAGGTTCTTGGGCTTGTCAAGCAGGTGTTTAGAACTCTGAGCTATCTCCCCAGCCCTCACTCTGATTTTAAGTGCTCTTAGCATCGGCCTCTACATGCTTTATTATTTCTGATAGTCTCTGTCTTTATAGCAGCCTAGTCTTATTTTAATAGTTTTATCTGTGAGCTATGGTAGAATCCCTTTCTCCAGTAGGAATCTGGGTAATGAGCACCACCCAGAAGCCTGTGAACAGGGGTAAGAGCCGTTCTCTCTCAGGGTGTCCATATACAAAGATGGTAGGCTCCTTAAGGATGACAACTGCAAACACAGGTTCCAACCTTTTCTAAGCAAACCTTGTACTTCCTGCATCTTTGCACTTGTTACTAAGGGGCAGATAATGCCACTGCCAGTCACTATGTGTGGACTGGACTCTTGGTCCAAGGGCTCCATACTTTGCTCCGTTTGCCGCCTTCCTGGATTTTGCTCCATGTTCATTCTTTTCTCAGCGCCTGAAGGCTCTGAGTCTGGAGCCAGGCAGGGTCACTTGGACTTATTTGTCCTGTATCTTTCACAGGCTTTTCCCCATCCCTGCTGGGTACCACCTGCTTCCATCATGGTGGCGGTTGCCAAGATCTCATCTGCTCACGGCCTGTCCATTTGTCAGCTCTCTGGGCTGTGGTCTTTTTTTTTATCCCTGTCGTTTCCTAGGGATTCCTTTTTGATGTCTTCATTGTTAGTTCAGTAGGATTTTGGGGAAGAAGATAAGAAAACACAAGTGCTCAGACCACCATCTTTACCCCAAACCTCCCTCAATTTTCTGAATATCTTTAATCTAACACAGCACCCATTTGCTAAACTGACTGAGGAGCTAACCTTGATTGATTTTACAGGCCCATCAGTCTGAACCTGACCGTGATCACAGGTGGCCTCCAAAGAAATCTGTAATGTCATAGTGTGAAAGCCTCTATGTTGAACATAGACACACTGGTACCCCACCCCAACTCCTGCTCTCAGACACAGGGACACACTCTCAAGCACACGTGGCCAAGGCCACCTGGCTTTCTGGGCTTTGAAAGCTTGCCACCCATCCCTCGCACCCTAAGGCTCTGTGCTGGCTTCCATGTGTTCATCCCTTCTCTCCCTGTGGGCAGAGTTTGTCAGGCTATTTCAAATGTCAATGTCATGGGAACATAAAAAGAAAGAATAGGCAGTAAGAAAAGTAAAGAGACTATTTCAATTTAAGAAATTAATCGCACCCAGAAAATGCAATGAATAAGTCTAGATTAGATCCTGAGGGTATTATAGTCTTTTTAACACATAAACAAATTTATATATTATACACAAATATATTATTAGGTCACTCAGAGAAGTTGAAATATTCACTGGCTATTAGACAACGCTATACAATTATTTATACTTAGGTATAAAATCGCATTGTGCTGACCAAGGAAAATATTCTGATAGAAATACATACTCATAAGTAAATGAGTAAAATACTTGCAACTCCTGAACCTAAGGAAGGCAGACAGAAATTCAAAATTGAATATTTGTTCAACATTTGTGAGTGGTTAAAATTTTTGAAAATATAATGTTGGAGACAAAACCGCACTTGTTGGAGGGTGCTATTTTGTCACTTCATCCAAAGCTACCAGGACCTGGAGTTTGCTTGCATTGACCAACTGATGCAGAATATGTGGGCCAATTCTACCGAGTAAGGAGATTTCACCTATAAGATGTGCTGCACCCTGAGTCTCTGAATCTTGACTAGTGGAATGAGCTGAGACCTAGCAGGTCCTTATAGAGAACTAACAGTATATCCAAAGGGCTGTCTCTTGTGACTCCAAACAACGAAAGGATGAGATGGCTGAAATTGCACACCAAATTATGTATCTTTAATTATTTAGTTAATTTATATTTGATGGTATTCTATCAGCCCTGGGTAGGAAGGCTCTGGCCTTCACCTCAGGTCTTTTTCTCATTAAGCAATTGTACTAAAAGCCTATCTCAGTTCCTTCTTTAGTCATCCAGTTTCTAATA
>PVKN010000554.1:0-50217 GCA_004027915.1 Capromys pilorides
CCCCCCCCCCCCCCCACCCCCCCAATCGCAAGTCTGCCTGGCCATGGCATAGTAAACTTAACATCCCTAACTCAGAAATCCAAAATGCTGTAACACCCAAAACTTTGAGTACCAATGTAATGGCTTGAGTGGAAAATACTGTACCACCCAACTGTAGCTCATGAGCAGTATGGAAATTACTGTGTCCACTGTCTTCATGAAACCTAAATGCATTTCATGCTTGGACTGCAGTTCCGTGCCTAGAATATCAGATGTGTACGTATATCTTCTGGGATACTTGGGGCCCAGCGTATGCTGTTGTTGCGATAGGGTCTTCCTGTGTAGTCCAGGCCAGCCATCCACTTACTGCCTGATGGCCCAGGCTGGCCTCACACTGGTGCAGTGCTCCTGCCTCAGCCTCTGAGTGCTGAGATGAGAAGGGCAGCATCTCTGCATCTGCGGGTATCCACGTATTTAGGATAAGGGGGGCTACCTGTATTAAAAACCAAGATTTGTTAGTATTGAACTTGAAAAGAACTAATTTTAATAAAAACAAGCATGCAGGCTGGGGATTGATCTCAGGGGCACAGTGCCTGCCTAGTAAGTGAGAGGTTCTGAGTTCAATTCCCAGTACAAAAAAGAAAAAGAAAAAAGAAAAAAGCCAAATAAATACTATTATGATAATGCTGTTGTAATTCCGTAGAAAGGTAGGTATTAAAATGATTTATTTGAAAACTTGACTGCAAAACTGTCTCATTGTTTTATAATTGTTTTTGAAAGACAATCTTTAAACCCGAAATTTCATAAGAACTGAAAGAATGCTTTATTGTTGATAGTACTGTCAATAAATTTTCAAAAGGATATCTTCAAAAAAAGGTCTGACCCCAAATGTCTCGCTTTTGTTGTTTTCCCATCACTCTAGTGTATCTGTGGACTTTGCAAACAAAAGACAGCATCCTGTTGGTAGTATTCTGCTTTTAGTGGTAGAATTTTCCATTTACAAAGTACAGCAATTCTCCATTGATGAAAGTTAAACGAACACACAGTGAGCTGCACTTTTTTTCCTGAGTGGAAACAGGTTAAGTTGATTTACTGCACTTTAAGCTGAAAATCTAAATGGATGTTTTATTGCATCATTTGGAGGAGGGATGTATTGCTTAGTTCAAAAAGCCCAAAGAGATAGAGTCAGTTCAGGGGAAGGCCGCTTGTTAGGAATATGTTCCTGGGCCCCAAGGGTTTAGAACGTACGTCGTGTACAGAGAGCCTCCCACCTGACTCGGAGCCTGGCAGCTGCCTATCAGGTGCTGCTCTCAGATCCTCCCTGTGCCGTGTTGGCTTTTCCCCAGTGTAGCCATCAGGTGGCCTAGCAGGGACTGTATTTTAAGAGTCCTGTCCTGGCTAGAAGTGGATATGTGGGGCACACCTGTAATTTCAGCTACTTAGGAGGCTGAGGCAGGAGGCTCACCAAATCAGAGGCTAACCTAGTTCTGCAAAGGCAAGGTCATGTTCAAACTTTTAAAAAATTGTGCAGCCATCGCTCAGTGGGGGATGCAGGTCAGTGCTGCCCGTGGTCAGTAATGCCTGTGTTTATAGTTGGTACTGAAGAATAAAAACAAGAATGATCCTGGCCTCACCGCCCTGTATATTGTGTCCTGTGCTCCTGTTGTGGGCTGGCACTGAACGTGGGTGCTCTAACCCCTCACCCCTGTGGGAGGCCCATGCCCTGCTTTCTGTAGGCCAGTCTGCAGCTGTGAAGGGTCACGTCCGCCACTAAGACCCCTTCTCGCATGCTTCCTTTTGGGACTCCTGACCAGCCTCTTGGGCATAGGCCCACACTTTGTGGCCCCGAGAAGTGGGAGGGGCCAGGAAGCCCAGAGTGGCCACCAGAAAAGCAAGCCTCATTTCCTCCTGAGTGCTCAGCTCCTCTGAGTGAATTGCCTGACAGGATGGACAGGATGCCTGGATCAGGCCTGCAGCAGCAGCTGTGGCTTCAGGTGGGCTTAGGGAGGAAGTCCCTGTTTTTGCAGAGGGATCCCGAGTGTGCGCCATCCCGTTTGCTGTCCTAGACCTGGGGGTTTGTGCTTCTCGAAGATTTCCCCTCTAGGCTCGGGCTCCAAGACTCTTGAATCCTATATGTTGCAGGTGCTCCTCAGCTCACCGTGTGGCCGTGTGGACCAGCTCCATGGTTTGTGCCACACCTGCATCGCTTCTTGCATGGTGCGTAGACTCGACAGCAGTACCTAGCTGGGCCAGAGCTTGTCTTGCCCACTCTCTCATGTACAACTGAGAACTGTCTGCTTTCAGAGTATCCCCTGCCACCTACCTCTTTACCTGTGGGCCTCTTGGATTTGCTGGTGTCTGCCTCAGAGCTACCATCATGCTGGGCATAGAGAAACATGGTCCTGTTTGTGGGAGCCTTGGTCTACTGCAATTCTTCAAGTGCTTCCACCACCCCAGAGTGTAGGACAATCAGAGGATCTCGGAGTCAGGCGAGAAGCCTCGCCTCCATCCCCAGAACCAGTGTGGCTTGGGCGAGCGTTTAAGGCCATGACCTTATGCATGGCGCAGCCCCCGCATTCTTCATGTTTCCTTCCTGGCTTAGGGTCATTTTCACAGTGTTCCTCTGGAACAGAGATGAGGGATTTATTTTCTTAAAAGCAAGAAAGAAGAAGCCTTCAGTCAGCTTTGGTCCCGAGATGCTGTAGGGGCACCTGTACTTCAGACAGTCTCACACTTCAGTCCTCTGCAGGACAGGATCATTTTCCTTTTGCGACCTCGTGCTGATGTGGGTTGATCTGTGACCGCTGCGCTGAGGACGTCCTGTCTTCCCTTAGAAGGCAGAACATGATCAGGTGCTCTGAGCACTCTTCCAGCCTGCACTCCGCAGTCATAAAAGACTTGGTGTTTGGAGTGGGGGCTGAGACCATCTGCCCGCCCCAGCCCACCCCCACCCTGAGGACCCTGAGAAGCCACAGTGCTCCACGGAGGAGGAGCTGGGAACAGGCAGGCCAGGTCTTCTCAAGCACTGTCCTTGAGGGTGCCAGCCACGTCTCTACTCTGCGTCTGCCACTTTGCTCATTTCCTGCCTGGGACCACGGGGCAGTGTGGAGAGCAAGGTGGCGTGTGCTGAGCGCTTCTCCAGCTGCTGCAGTGCGCAGCGTGGTTGCCCCTGGGAAGTGGCGAGGGCTGCCTGGCGAGCACTGAGCTGCAGGCGCGGGAGGCCTTGTAGGCAGGTGAGACTGGTCCTCCTTGATACCCATGGTTTTGAGACCTCCGTGCCAGATGGGTGTTGGAGTTTAGGGCCGTGTGGAGACTAGTTAATTATAGTTGTAAGTAGAGCTTCCCAAGTAAAGTGTGTTTCCTTAACCTTAGAAGGAAAACCCTGTCTTAGTTTTGAATGTAGGCCATCAAGGCTGGTTGTTTTGTTTAAATATTTGGTACCGGGTCTCACTACGTGGCCCGGACTCTGATTCATAGTGAGCCTCCTGTTTTTAGCCTCCCCAGGGCTGGGGTTACAGGCGTGTACCACCATGTTCGGTCTCTGTGGCCAGCTCAGGCTGGCGTAGGATGTGGAACCTGGGGGTCAGATCCTGGTGCCTGCTCTTGTCTAGGCAGGAGCTTAGTCCACTGAGCGATCTCACCAGCCCCAGAGCTGGCTGTGAAGTGATGCCCAGAGTGTTTCTGTTTGTCATTACATACTGCTGCAGACAGCATGTTTTATCTTGCTCGTCAGGAAGAAATGGTGTCCTTTTAAACCTGGAGCGGGAGGCAGCACTTCTGGACTAGCGTTCCCGAGATGCAGAGCCTTGTTACTGTGGCAGTGCCTTCCCTCCCACATCTGCACTTCAGTGAGTGGCACTGGTCCCACACACTGGAGGGCACATCTTTAAACTCTGTTTCTGGCTACGAGGGGACTCTGGAGCCCAGAGGGGTCCTCCATAGCCTGGCATAGAGGCCTTGCATGGTGGGGTGGGAGGAGAAGGGGTGGCCTTAGAGAAGGCACGGACCCAGACCTGACCTTGCACAGGCCTAGCCTGAGACTCTCCAAGTCTGTGACAAGAAAGAGCCAGAGCCACCAGAGAACGGGACCTGCGTCGGGATAGAGGACGCCCCTGCTGCGAAGGATGAAGTGCTCCCCGGGTCTGGCTCATGCTCCGAGGGAAGGGCAGCTAAGCGCCTGGCCTGGGAGCCTGGTGAAGCCTCAGCCCGACTCCGCCCGTTGGCCTGGGCCAGGCCCACTTCCCCAGTGGGACGCAGCTGACACACGCTCCCGGCCAGGTGTGGGATGCAGAACCCACCCCATGGTGATTCTCAGCCTCCTGAGCTGGGCCCCAACCCCATCAGCTCTCTGGTGTGTCTTTAAGCTGTCCTGGTCCACAGGGTGAGGTCCTGCCCTACAGAAGACCCTATGGTCTCTGCTGAATGTCGCCCGTATGCTTAATGCTTGTCAGGACCTGCACCTGGCCAGATGAGGGACTCAGGACCAGGCAGCTCCACATGCTGTGCTTCTTCCTCCTCATGCCATGGGGCTGAGCTGACAGTGCCCCCCGCTGACCTGGGAGGCTGCCGCTGCCCAGGCTGTATACATGCCGGGTGCGAGTGGCATCTCAGGTCCTCGCCAGGGCTGCCATGTGGCCCCGTGTGTGAGGGTGTGTGGGACTGGAGGAACATTCCCCTCGTACACACAGTTTCCCCAGTTGTGCTGCTAGGGAGCTTGTCCCTGACCCTCTTTGGAGCTCACTGCAGCAGTGAGCACAGCTGCCCCTCTCTGGGCTTCTCAGATGAGTTGGGGGTGGGCCCTGGCTTCTCACATGTGCCCACAGCTGCTGAAAGGATACAGACCCCCCGGTGCACTGTGTGTCCACGGGTGGCTCACTGGGGAGGACGGACAGGATGCATGGTTCTCAGGCCAAGGCGCGAGCCAGAAGCTGCAGGCACAGAGCCCTGTGCTGCGCTGTCCTGGAGACACTGCAGCTGGATCTGGGGCTGGATGCAGGTGTCAGCTGTGAGCCAGGTGACTGTGAGAACCCAGATCTGGGGGCCGATGAGGGGTGGCTTGCACAGGTGCCCTGTGGCAAGTCATGCTGCGAGGCAGACTGCTCCCTCAGCTTGCACAGAGCATTCTGAGAATGGCTAGTGCTTTAGTTCCGTGCTCGAGCGTTGACTCCCAGGGGTGTGAGGATCCCTCGGCCCACCTCCTTTCCACTGGGATGTGTCCCTTCTCATGTCCTGGAAACCGCAATTCTGCTTCAATCTGTGACTCCCTGCTCTCACTCTTTCCCATGGCTCCCATGTGGAGACAGTTCTGGGAGGACTTGTGATTTGTCTGTGAGCACACACAGGTCACACCCTGACTGAGCCTTTACCACGTGGTGCTGGCGTGGACCACTTTGCCATGGTCTGCCCACTTACTGCAGAAACTGAAATGCACTGGCCCTGGCCACCTGCCAGGGAGGAGATGGGGGCTTGCCACGTGCTGAGGTTCTCAGCCACGTGCTGCCTGGTGTAGTCTGACGTTCTGACCTTATCCATGTGCAAGTCTTTGTTTCTACGTCAGGCCTGTGGTCATGAAGAGAATGTCCTTCTTGGGGCAAACACAGGAAAGTATTCTGTCCACAAGTAAAATTCACAAGTCTCCCCCATGGGCTGGTGACCCCACTTCCCCAGGACCTGCATCAAAGTCAGCTGAGACCTTGGGCTGCACCGTGGACCCCAGGCATGGTGACCTGGTCTTCCCTGTGCTTCCTGATATCACCATGTTGTAACCACCCCTTCATGTGAGTATCTAGGCTTTCCTGGTGAAGAGGTGCAGCACGCAGTGAGGCCGGGCTGGAGTGCCTGTGGGGAGGACGTGTACCGACTTGCTGGGCCTGGGCCCTTCGATGCAGTAGTAAAACTGTCTTGGGGATTAGCAGAGCACACTTTGTGGTTTGCCTGGGTCATGAGGCATGGCCTGGGTCCTGGCCCGGTCCCCTCTCTGTGACGTGGTTCCTCTGCCCTGCTTCCTGGCCAGTATGAGCTTAGCAGCCCTGCTGCTTTGTGCCCTTCTCTAGGATGCTCCTGCCTTGCAGTCAGCCTGCTGTGGACTGAGGCCCCTGAGACCGCCTGCCAGGCTGAAGCTGTCTAAGTGTGGGGGTGGAGTTTTCTCCAGTGGTGGGAAGGTTGACCGTGCCCAGGAAGGTGGGCTTGCCTGCTTCTCCTTGATCCAGTGGTGCCAGCGCATGTCACCTGGGACTTCCACACCCTGTGTTCGCCACACTCAGGTGTCTGGATCGGATGAGGCAGAGCCCACTGCTGCTGGCCAGTGGCAGGAGCCCTGGGAGATGCAGGCTGCCAGTGATTTGGGGCCAGATTTTCGGTGCTAGAAATACAAAGAAATTCTTCCTGCCAGAGAGGGGTAAGGGAGTCTCTCAGGTCTTTGACTAAGATGAGGAATAAAACTGCCTTTGAAATTATGTTCTTTGATAAAGTGAGTCCCTTTTAAAAATCCATTCGTCTTTTATAGACAAAAGTGAGGCAGTGGAGGGGCCCACTCTGTGCAGCCTCTGAGCTTGGCAGCCTGGGCTGCCTGGGAATTCTGAAGCAGGATGCAGGCAGGATGCCACTTTCTAGAGAAACGCTGGTGTGGGGCCTTCCCACGGTCCCTGTCATCTGCCTGCCACACCCTGGAGATGGTGTGGGCACGAGGCGGGCACTGTGGCTGTGCTCGGCATGGTATCTAGTGACAGGATGTCGCCACTGTAACTGGTGTTCCTTGAGGATCTGACTCATGACTGCTGGTGTCACTGTGGAATCTGCATGGGTGCTTTGTGTTCTTGCTATCCCTGGAAAGGGTCCCGTGGGAGCAGGGAGCTCCTCTCAGGCTCCAGGCACACTTGTGTGTCTGCTTGTCCCCCTGGATGCCGTGAATCTGAGCTGAGAGCAGCCCTGACCCGGTTACTTCTCGTCCAGGGTCCCTAGTTGGTTCTCCTGGTGACAGGTTGCAGGTCCGCCCACCATCACTGGCCTCTACAGAGGGGCACCAGCTTGAGCACCATTGACTCTGGCTTCTTTCTCTCCTCTTTCCTGGATGGGCTCGGGGCCTGAGATTGCATTTTGCTCCTTCTCATTGTCACTGTGTAGAGCACTGTCCTCTGACCTTCGGTGCAGAGCTTGGTACAATTATACCTTTAGCGTAATTCTTACCCAAAGGAGATTATATGGTTAAGGCAGTTATGCTTTTGTATTTACAGAACTATAGTTAGGAACACTAATAGTGGGTAGTGATATTTAGCAGTTAACAAACTTTTGTAACTAATGAATTTGTATTTTACACAGTAAGAGCAAACTTCATGGCTGTGTAGCTCAGCTGATATTAAATTGGGAGTTTGTATTTAATTTAGTTCACTTAAGTTCTGTCTGATTGCCTCCCTTTGACATACCTGGGAGGGGAGGGATGGGTCCAGAGAAGGTGGAGGTTGGTCTGGCTGGCTGCGTGGAACAGGAAATCGCTCCTGCTCGGCTCAGCAGAGCTGGAGGATGGGGATGTCAGCCTATCCGGCCGCCTCAGAGGAGCTGGAGGTTGGGGACGTTGGTCTGGCTGGCCGCGTGGAACAGGAAGTCGCTCCCAAGCAGCTCCTTGGACCAGGTGCAGACTCAGATGACAGTGACAGGAACCCAGGATTCCAGGCAGGGCCAGTTGTGACAGGAAACTCCGGGAATTTCTTTCCTCTTTCCTTTTGGCTTTGCCTCTGTCAACTTGTCTGTCTCCTGTGCCTTGGGCCTGCGACATCATTTTTTTTTTTTTTTTTTGTGGTACCAGGGATTGAACCTGAGCTTGCCAGCACTTCTTGTACTGAGCTGTCTCCCCGGCCCACTGAACTATCTCCCTGGCCCCTGTGACATCGTTTCTTTGGTTCAGTCCTACTCAGTGAACATGTGGCCAAGTGCCACATGAGACCTGGAGACATGAACTTGGGCTGTAAGCAGGCCGTGGCCCAGAGGACATGTAGGGAGACCAAGCGTCACGTGGGGGCTGTGGGGTGCAGTTCTGCTGCACTCTGCGTTCAGTAACGTCCTTTGGTGACAGGAAGTCACTGCCTGGCCAGGGTAGGCCTGGTTAGTGCATAGAAAGTTGCAGGTGCAGCAAGTGGGCCTCCTCCCCAGTGAACATGTCTCTGTGTCTGTCTGGTCTGTCTGTGGGGAGAGTAGCTTACATAGTGTGGACCCACTGGGCAAAGTAAGTGAGATGGCTTGAGATTTCATTGTGCCATGCAGACCAGAAATACAGCTTATGAATTGCTTATTTCTGGGGTTTTCCATTACTAATACAGACTGGCTGATGAAACCTCGGGAAGAAGCCAAGCGGGGTGGGGTGGGGTGGGGGGCTGCTCTTCGCTTCTCATTACTGACCCTGAAGGCGCTTTTATCCTTTCCTACCTGGGAAGGCCTGAGCTCTGAGGAGCTGCCTGCCCGTGACCTATTGTTTCTTTGTCCTTGAAGAGAAGATCTGCAGAATAAACAGTCCCAGGCGCAGGTGCAGCTCAGTTTTATTGTCTTGATTACACAATAGCGGCCGCAGACAGGGAAGCACTTCCTTTCCCTCCAAGCAGATTGGCCCCTCACTAGCCCCTGTCTTCACCGATGCCCGATGCCTGGTGAGAAGGGAGGCAGGGGTGCTGGCTGGCTTTGGGAAGCACTTTCTACACGAGGCGCCCCCAGGGGCCCTTGGCCCAAGAGCCTCTGACTGGACTAGAAGTGCAATTGCTGAGCCCTCCCAGGAGAATTTTGTCTGTGCCCAAAAGGCCTACAGGGAGCTTTGGAAATCAGAACATCGGGCCTAGAACTTTGAGGGTTTTGCCTGGGCAGTGGGGGCATGGCAAGTATCGCTGTGCCCTACGAGTTAAAAGCAGGACCCCCAAAGCCCCCTCCCCCCATGGTTAAACTTCCTGGTAAGAACTTCAAAAATGTCCATAGGAATACAAAAATATTAAATAGTTCACAAGGAAAACTTTCTACTATCTCGCTCCCAAAGGCATTTCTTACAGACAGGCCGGAAACCATAATGAGAGAAAGTATCAATCCAGGCTGACCAGGCAATGGCATGGAGCTTGGGCTGATTAGAGAGAGACTTTAAAGGAGTTGTAGTAATTGGATTCTCTATGTTGAAATGACTAGAGAAACAGCATATTAAGTAGAGACACAGAAGACACGAAAATGGACCAAACTGGGGTGAAAACTACTATGAAATGAAATGAAAAACTACCCTGTTTTGGGTTACCAGCCAAGCAGACTTTGGAGAGGAAAGAGCCACGCTCCTGCAGGCACAGCAGCTGGAAGTGCTCACACCCCACACCCTGAACACTTAAGCTAAGCAGCAGAGCTTCTCCGAGCAGCTTTAAAAAACAAGACAGAAGTCTGAGCCCATGGGAGAAACCCACTTTAAGTAGAAAACTCAAGTGAACCAGAAGTTATCACATGCTAACACCAATCCAAAGAAAGCTGGAATATTAATGTCACAGTAGAGGTCAGGAGAAAGAATAGAGCATATGAAAAAGGTTATTTCAAATGATAAAGGGAGGAACTAACCAGATGAGAATAGCATTCCTAAATGTTAATGCATGGAAGCATAGAGCTTCAAAATAAACAGCAAAATCTGAAAACTGCAACAAAAATACAAAATAGATAATTACCGTTGCAAGCACGATACCCTTTGCACTAAGTACACACGTGAGCAGATGCGTGGCAAATCAGCAAATCAGTACAGACAGGGAAAGCTTGTGCCTTCAGGCTTGCCTTAGTTTACTTGGATGGAAAATTGTAAGAACACGTACTCTGTTTAGTTATGCTCAGGACCTTTTCCAAGATAGACCATTTTGGGGAGCCATAGAAGAGTGTGAATAAACCCTAAAGGATTCAGGCACAGGAGGTGTGCTCTCTGAGCCCAGGAGGGTGACGTGCAGGAAATCCTGGGCGTGCTGTACTGGTTAGCCCACTTTTAACTAGCCCACCGATCACAGAAGAAAGCAAAATGGAAGTTAGAAACTTTTCTGAGGTGAATGATAAAATGCACCATTTCAGAATTTTGGGAATGCAAGTCAGGCTACAGTTGTAGGGAAACACATAGCATTTATTACCTAAATCTGAAGAGACCCAGTTGTCAAACGGGTGACCTCAGTTTTTGCTGTAAGAAAGACATTTATCTTTAAAAAAAATCAACAAAACAGAAAAATCTATAATCAAGCTCATCGGGAAGAGAAAAGGGAAAGACATGGATCACCAGTATTCCCAACACTGTGGGAGCCTGAGGCAGGAGGATCCCATGTTTCACCCTGGAATGTAGTGCAGTGTGAAGACCCTGGGCGCATCCCCAGTACCATGGGAGGAAGGCAGGGAGGTATCTGAGAGAGCCATCTTGCTGTAAGACGGGGACAGGCTGGAAGGGGGGTGTTACCTCCACATCAACAACTTTGTAATGTGGGATATTTCTCAAAAGACACAGGCTACTACTGCTGCCCTAGCAAGAGATAGAGAGATAGATGATGTATCTATTCTCATGTTTATGAAAAGTCATGAATTCTTTGTTTAAAATCTTCATGTAGAGAAAACTGTAAGCACAGTTGACTTCACTGTTAAATGACGTTAGCTCTGTTAAAAGTAAAGAAAAGAATATATAATTCTACAGGAGTTCTTAAAATAACACTGGGAGAACCTACTTCCCGGTCCATCGCTCGACGCCAGCGTTTTCCTCTTACCCAGCCCAAGCATGCTGAAAGCAGGAGGACCACAGAGCAGCATCCTCCATGTGCGCCGATGTCAGATCCCGAGCAGAAACTGGCAAATCGAATCCAGCAGTTTTAAGAGGAGTAATCTATCATTGTGGTGAGTGGTTTATCCCAGAATGTAAGTTTGACTTAAGTGTTGAAAAGTAATCAATGTAGTTCATTATATTAACATGTTACCAAAGAACAAAACTGCAAGATCATCTCAGCGTATGCAGAAAGACACTTGACAAAAGAGCTCTCAGGAAATTGGGATAGTAAGGAGCTTCCTACATTTGATAGAGGGCATCTGCAAAATCCTGTCGCTCAGACTGTACAACATGACGGAAATCTGAATGTTTCCCCATCACATCGGCAATATAGCAAAATATTCCTGCTCATGACTCTGTTCAAATGCATTGGAGATTCTGATAAAAACAAAGAAAATACTCACTCATGTGGAAAGGGCACCGGGCTGAACAGGAAGAAGTAAATCTGCCTTTGCAGGTGCTGCCAACCATCTTTTATTGAAAATAAGATGGAATCTGCAAAAGTAAGTGGGGCTGGCAAGAGCGTCCCAGGGCTTCAGGTTGCAGGGTCAAGACAGAGCGTGTTTCTGCACACTAGTGAGGAGCAGTACCTGGGATGAGACGAGCAGCATCATGTTGAGAAGCATGAAGACACCAGGTAGTAGGGAAAACATGATGAGCCATGCGTTGGCCTGCACCATGAAAGCCACAGAACGCTGCTGAGAGAGCTCAGAGGTGACCCGCCCATGTCCACAGACGAGAAAGCACAGGATCGTGCACTAGCATTTCACCTGGACCGATTGCACATTCAACCCAATCCCAATTAAGCTCCCAGCATGCTTTTCTACAGACACTGGCAAGCCAGGTTTGAGGTTCGTGCCCAGAGCTGAAGGCCCTAGAATAGCCAAACAATTCTGAAAAACTCAGTGCCATTTGTGAACCCCTCCACCTGATTGTGAGAATTGTGAAGCTTCAGTAGCCAAGGTCATGTATCGGTGGCATTGACACAGAGAGATCTGAGGGCGAGAAGAATTCAGAAACAGCGACCTTTGATTTCCAAAAGGCACCAAAGAAAATCAATGGTGAAAGCTCATCGCACATATATTTTAAACAAATGATGTGGTCATAGTTGGATATTTGTGTGGCAAGGAAAGGAATTCAGATGCATGTCTTGCACCAGGTTAAAAAATTACCACAAAATGAATCAAAGACTTACAATGAGTTAAACACCTTAAGTTACAATATTCCTGCAAGAGAACTTAAACAAGCTTTGTGAGCTTGAGTTAGGTGCCCCATGTCTTTTAGGTGTCCAAAACCATGAAACCTTAAACAATTGAATAAGTTGGACTCCTCCAGTGCTGCTAGCTCTTGGTCATCATCACAACTTCGTCGTCATGGGTTGGTGAATGGCGCCCTCTGTGGTCCATGCCACCTCCTCCCTGGTTGCCTGCTCTTTGTTGTCCACGGCTGGGATGTCCTCCTCGTGGAGTGAGTTGTGTGGCTGGTGCCGCTGTGTGGCAGGCACCTTGGAAGCAGTGCCACCGTCTGCCTCCTCTCTCGTGCCTCCTGATCAGCTGGCGCTTTTCCACAGGGAAACAGCCTGTCTTGGAGGGGCCTGTGGCGAGGCTCGCGAGCACGTTTGTGAAATGAGAGTGATTTAATACCTTGCTGCTTCAGTTCCACGTATCTCTTGAAGAACTTACAGTTTAGATTATGTTACTGTCAAAAAAGTGTAACTTAATACCCCTGTAGAGAGGAGAAGATTGTGTGCTGTGGTGTCAGATAAACACCGTTTCTTACTACCTGCCAAGAGCATGATTTTTTTCTGAGCTCGTGTTTACTTAACTTCCCAGAGTCAGTGACAGTGTCCCCTGCCCCACTCAGGAGTGAAGGGTGCGACCTCAGCGGAAGGGACCCTGGCCCTGCGCTCCCCTGTGCCTGGGCAGTGGCCGTGTTCCTGTGTGGGCATTTGTGCAGCCTGCAGGCTCGTGGCCTGGCCTCCAGGTGAAAGTCGCTGTGGTGAAGCCGATTGGGAGAAGCACACTTGCCATTTGTCTCGATGTCTGTCTGGAGCGTTGTGTGTGTGGCTGTCCTCGCGTCTCGCAGTGGGATCCTGATGCCTCCCACATGCGGAGTCAGAGTCCCCGAGTCACTGGCTAGGCCTTCCTGAGACTGCCTGCACTTGGATGCCACCCTGTTTGGAGTGCCCAGGCCCGCTGTGGCCTGGCTGGGGCACTATCCTGGCTTCCCCGGGCTGGAGGATTCTTTGAATTGGCTCACAAAGCTCAGAAAGCACCGCATGTGCAGTTACAATTTTCTCATAAAGGGCACAGGTATATCCTAGGGGTACCATGGGGCTCCCCTGTGCTTCCAGTGGTTCAGCTGTGCTGGCTGCCCTGGGTCCTTGGAGTTCCTGGGCTGTACTCAGAGCTTCTTAGGGACATAGTGAGACATTGTGAGGTCTTAGTCTCCCGGCCCGGCCCAGCAAAGAACAAAGGCCATCAAACTGTTGGCCAGGAGCTGCTTTGAATGAGTGGGCAGTGGCCCTAGCCTGATGACCAGTGTCCTGTTTTCAGTGTGGGAGGTCTCAGGCTCTCTCCTGTGAAGTAGCTTTGCTCAGCTCAGTTTCCCTCCTGGGCCAGGGACCGGATGAGATGTCCAGGTGGGGGCCTGGGGCACCTCTCTGGCTTCTCCAGCATGTGCTTTTAACTAGGATCTGGAATCTTGGCCTAGGGATCGAGGCTGGGGGTTGAGATTTCTTTCTGCACCATCAGCACATTGCTGAAATGCTGTTAAAATTTTCTAATTTTCTATTGATTTCCATTACAATTTCCAAGGGGAAAAATATTTTTTTCTGAAGAGGTTGTGTGATGGTTTCTGACCTGCAGCAGTGTCTGCGGAGGGGAGGCTTCCTGTCGGAGTGCATCGTGTATGGTAATGCAGTCAGCTGCTCGGCACATGCCTGCTCAGGAGCGCGGCATGGCGTCTCATTCTCCGGAGCCAGCTCACTCTCTGGGTGCTGGCACCTCCCTGTCACCTGGGGCCTTGCGGACTTCACCCATGGCCTTGTGCTCATCCTGGCGTGGCCGATGTAGCCTAGGCTTGTAAATGCTCTGGCCAGCTTGGCTGGAAGTCCTGCTATCCCTGTGGAGTTGTCTGCACATTGGCTGAGTGGTCTGCAGGTCCCTGGCCTGCTCCATCAGCTTACTGGCATGGCAGAGGAAGGGCTCGCCTGGCCATTTGGCAGGATGTGGGTTTCCGAACTGGGCTCCTGGGCGTTCCCTGCTTCTGGGTCCAGTCCTGAGCCAGGCTGGGGAAGGATCCCCTGAGGTGCACTCAGCTCTGCCCTTCATTCTGTAGGGCCTGGGAAAACCGGCCTTGCTTGACAGCTGACCCTTGAGCGCTCAAGGCAGAGGGAGAGTGCACACAGAAAGGTGGCAGTTAGGGCACTCTACAGAGTGTAAAGGGGCCACACGGGCTCCTTTCCCAGAGTCCTTAGTGGATAAGCAGGCTCCAGAATCTGCTCACTTGTCCAGTGGCTGCCTGTCCTAGGTGGCTTTGTGGTTTTAAAATGACTAATGGGATCGAGACTCTAGGCTCTTCAGCATGCAGGGTTTCAAGGAAACCATGTTTAAAGGAAAGCTACCTGCTCTGCATTTTGAAGCTCCTCAAAATGAGCTCAGCCCTGGCTGTGGGGGCCTTGCATTCCATTCCCTACAGAGGTCTGGGGTGGCATCCTGTTGCCTCTTCTTAATTTCCTAAGGGAATCCTGGCTACTCCTTCCTAGGCCCTGACCTTGCCTAGCTAAATAGTTGCACTGCTTTACACTAGAATGGCGGGGCCAGGCTCTGTCTTTTTATAGCTGGCACACAGTAAATCCCAGAGGGAGGGGCTGAGGCTGCCCAGACCCTGTGTTTACGCCCGTTGCCTTGCTTTGTTGATTTTCTTCCTCCTAGCTGTGAGAGCACTGTGGTCTTGCCCCGTGTTGAGGGGCTGTGTGCACAGCGTGGCACAGGCGTGTGTGTCCCACCTGGCTCTTGGCACATAAACCTGGGTGGTGTCTGGGCCAGCACAGCAGGCTCACACTACGTGCACAGAAAGGGTTTTTCTTTGGAGTACGAATCCCAGCCCCATGTTACCCTCACTTCTAATAGAGGAGAAGACAAGTGTCCGGGCCATTCTGGTGAGATGGACACCTTGAGGCTGCAGGCCACCACAGAAAGCGCTCAGCCAGCGCCCAGGGAGCCTCTCCTCCTTCCACAGGGGCACTGGCCCACCCTGGTGGCCAGCTCTGCCGTCTCTGGCCAGGTCTGCCACATGGGATGCTGGGGAAACAGCCTTTTCAGCCTGAGAGATGACAGTAATTACACTGGCCTGCTCATTCATTATGTGCACCCCCTTATTTCTAGTGAATGGAAATTTCAGTTTCAGAATTATTGCTAACCAAATTGCCTTTATCAGTGAAAGAGCATCTGTTCACAATTACTTGTAAAATAGAAAAAAATGAGTCATTTTAGCATATACGTTCGCAGCTCTGATGTATATAAATTGAAAGTCATGCTTAGAATTTAGCGGTCCATTTTTCACCATGTTCAAAACAGGAGGCAGCCCTGCCAGAAATTCATTATGCACATTAGAGGGTGGCTGGAGAGCTGGTGGCGGGTCCACTTTATCACTCTGCATTACCTACTTCCAGGAGGCCTGGGACCAGTGAAAAATGCGCCACTTCCCAGGGAGCAAAGGCACCTTCCGGTCAGTTCCAGGACAGGCGTTCCTGGCTGGAGTCTGGTCGCCAAGCCTGACCGGGGGTTGGGCTGCCAGGGTGAGTCCCATTAGGGGTGCCCCTGAGGCCTGAAAGGTCTCAGGCCTATGGCTGGTGACACCTCCCAATGGGTGTGAACTGCCTCCAGGGCTCCTTTCAGGAGTTCAAGGCCCCAGGCTGCATAGAGGAGCAGACCACCCAGAATGCTTTTCCTGGCCATTCTGGTGACATGGACACCTCGAGGCTCGAGGTGGGCTTGTTCTTTCTGCCTGTGCTAGAGGGTAGGGAGCAGGCCTGTCTTCAGTGGGGCAGCCCGGCCTGTGGAGGGCCCTAGGGGTCCCCAGATGCCCACGGTGAGGGCAGATGGGTTTGCAGCCTGTGTGCTTGAGGGTTATGCCATGTCAGGTTTTCTGGCTGCTCCTAGAAATGCGGCATGCTTTTCTCTGCCAAAGGTGGTGACTGCATCTAGGTACTGGTACCCAGAGACACGGGGGTGCGGCTGTTCCCGGGTCGTGGAGGGCAGGTCCAGGTCCAGGTCCTGTCTTGGCTTCCCTGCTACTTCAGTGCATCTTTGGACAGGTTGCCTCATGGCTGAGGGATGAGGGTGCCCGAGCCAGGGCCCAGGCCCAGGGTGAGCATGGTGTGACCCCCACCTGGGAGCTGGGTGCAGGGTGGGGGGTTGCCACGCTCTGCTTGGACTGGTTCGGGCCAGTTCTCACCGTGGCAACTCCACTGAGGAGGGCCAGGTGCTCACCTGCTTCTGCACCTGCTGCTTTTGGGTCTGAAAGCAGGGCAAAAAACTTCCATTTTATTCTGTTTCATTAGGTTACTTCACTGTCAAGTGTTCCAGAAATAGGCGCTTTCCTTTTCAGCTCTGTGTCTGGCCAGTTTGCTCCAGGAAGCCCCTGGCTGCTGCCTGGGCGTGCATTATCGCTGTTTGTTTTCCAGTTCTGGGTGCTGACCTTCTCCGTGGCTGGCTGCTGGTGCTGCGGGTGGCAGGGACCTCAGCTCTGCATCTTGTACGTGCATCCCAGTAGCGTTGCGCTCCCCCGTCGCACCCTCTCCTCTGTCTCTTGAGAGCCCTGGCATCAGACTAGTCATTTAGCCCTTGGAAGGCTGAGGTGGAGCATCACCATGTGTTCAAGGCCAGCCTGAACTACATAGTAAGGCCCTATCTCAGAACAAAAGAGATGGGTCATTTAACAAAAGGTGTTGGCACTCCCTGTGGAGCAGGCATTGCCCATGTTGTTTCTAAAGGGACAAGGTCCTGCCCTCTGGGGAGTCTTGATCTTTATTTTATTTTATTATACATATATTTTTGGTACCGGGAATCAAATTCACAACCTTGCACTTGCCAAGTAGACACTGTGCCACGGAGCGAAATCCTTGGCTCAAGTGTGATCTTTAGGAGAAGACCTGGCAGTGTCACACAAGCCTGTGCCCAGGGAGGGCATGGTTGGTGGCCCCACCTTATGAACATGGGGTGGCTGTGTAGGTGGAGGGATGCAGTGGACATGCACAGAGGTCTTGAGGGTGACACAGGTAACACAGAAAGTAATGTGGAGTCTGAGCCCTGGTACAAGCCCACTTGACCCTGCATCAGTGAAGAGCAGAGTCCTCCCAGAGTCTGGGTTAGCGAACGTGCCAGCCCCCTGCTGTCACGGTGAAGTCCACTGTGGCAGTGGGGTGAACGACCGAGGAGCGGCTGCCCAGGGGTGATGGGGTGACCTTGTGACTGGAGGGGCTCGGGTTGCTGGCTGCCACAGTGCTCATGGCCAGGGCCACTGAGGAGCTGCACCGGCCAGCATGGGTGCAGGACTCACAGCAGCTGGATGTTCGGGGCTGCTGGACCAGGATCCACCTGGCCCCTGGCTGCTTCCGGCCCTGGCCTCCTCTCCAGAGCTGTCCCAGTTGTGTGTGTCTGCTCTTCTTGCGCCAGAGCATGTTCATGAAAACCCAGTCCTCTTTCTTCTGTGCTAAACAATATTGTTCAGTAAATTCCGTCACTTTCTAAACTGCTTATTCTCACCTGTTCATCAGATTTGAATTTCATGTCGGCAGGACCCAGTCCTCAGTGCACTGGCCACAGCCAGGGCTACCATCAGTGCCTGGAGTGGGGCAGGAGCAGGCCAGCCCAGTAGCCACCTCACGGCTCTTGGTGCCTGCCGTCAGTTTCATTTTGTAGCTGCAGATAGCCTTAGGCCAGAAGTCACTTTGACCTTCTTATCCCCACTCTCCTGTGCCCTGTGGCTGTTTTCTTTCTGCTTAGGAGATCCCAGCCAAGGCCTTGCGTGTGATAGGCAACTGCTGTGCCACTGAGCCTTCTCCCGGCCCCTCTGCCTGAGTGAAAGCTGCTTAGTAAGCAGACGCCACAAGTTCCTGTCTGCAAGGGCTGCGCATCAGGGAGCAAAAGAGAGCAGCCCTCGTAGCTCAGCACTGTGGGCTGGCCTCCCTCTAGGGGGCCGGGCCCTCAGTTAGCTCCTGTAGAAGCAGTGTGATGACTGTGTCAGTGGTGGCAGCAGTAGGTCTGGGGTGCCCTGGCTGCCTGATACAGGGAGCCTCCTGGACGCCTTCCCTGTGGACCCCAAACCCTGTTCCCAGGCTGCCGTGGGAGCTCTGAGGGCACTTGGTGGTGTTCTCAGGAGCCCATCTACAGCTGTTCACTGTCTAGTCTGCACTTATCTTGCGTCGCTGTGTCTCCTCAGTGTTGGCCAGTGTCCCATGCCACAGATGTCCACTCCATGCCTTCCTGGGTTGTCATAAGGCTGGGTGCTTACAGAGAAGAGTCACTTAGTACACAGTTCTCCAGGTTCCAGGCGTGACACCAGTCCCATAGACGAGGATTGCATTGCAGGGCCAGAGATGGGGAGGCCGGGCATGGCCAGGCTTGTTCTGTCCCAGCAGCCCTGTGCTGACTCCAGCCAGCATTCTGGAGAGCTGCAGTAGCTCCTTTGTGGGCAGTGACCTGAGCTCCAACACGTGGCCTCCTGGGGCGCAGCCTGCAGGCTTCCTCCCCAGCTGCTCAGGTCAGTGGAGGTCAGCATGGTTTGGAGGAGGTGGGGACATGGAGCACACCGTGCCTGGGCTGAGTGACTGCTCCACTCTCTGGGGCCAGGCTAGCAGGGTTGCCTCAGCCTGGAGCCCAGAGAGGCCCTACACGATGCTGCTGAGTCCCTGGTGGCTGTAAGGGTGCCTCCTGACCCTGCTCCTCTTGGGCAGGAAGTGTCATTCCTGAAAGACCTCGAGGTGCTGTAGGCCTGAGTAATGCAGCTCAATGAGCAGCGGAACTCGTCTGTCCTGTGTTTATTCATTGTTTCTGGCACCTTCTTTGGGAGCATGGGACACCCCATAATATCTCAAGGTTCTTTCCCAGGGTGGATGTGAGGAGGGAAGAAAAGTAGTGCACAAGCCCAGTCACAGGAAAGGGGTGTGGGAGAGCACTCCTGCGGGGCCGGGAGGACCCTGGTTTGAAAACCATGTCCAGATCAGTGGCTTGCAGCAAGTAAGATCTACTGGCTTGTTTTTATGAGCTGGCACTCATTTTTCCTGGTCCTGCACAGGCAGGTGGCAGTGGTTGGGTGTGGTCACCTGGCCACCGAAAGCTGAGCCCCTCGAAGGCACTTGTAGGAATGCAGGTACCTGGGCATCTCTGGGCTCTGCAGGTGTCCACAGCCCTGCAGAGGAGGCTGAGGTAGGGCTGGGGATCTTAGACGTAGACCTTAGAGTAACCCATTATGGCCTCATGAGAAGAGAGGCCATGAGGCCAAGGTGGTTCCGGGAGTGATGTCAGTGACACCTGGCTTTGCTGGGCCGAGCTGTCTTCAGGGTGCCCAGAGTTCTAATCCACAGCCCACCTGTCATGGTCACTGTGTTCCCTGTGGCTCATTCCCTCAAATGGGAGTGAACTTTGAGGTCTTCAGTAAGAGGATTGCTTTCCCCGCCTGGGGTTGTTCTTGGGCTGTGCTGGTGATGGGGTGAGGTTCTGAGGAGGGCACAGAGGCTGGGGACATGTGACCTGGTGCCCTGGGCGCTAGAGGCTCCCTGACACCCGTGGCTGTGTTTGCTCTATGCAGAACCTGTCCACCAGCACCTGGACCAGCACGAGGTGCGCTACCTGCAGTTCGCCTTCCGTTGGATGAACAACCTGCTCATGCGGGAGATGCCGCTACGCTGCACCGTCCGCCTCTGGGACACCTACCAGGTGAGCACCGCTCTGCAACTGGGCGAGGCCTCCCGCTCCCCACAGATGAGCCCTGGCCTCGTCCCGCCCCAGGCCCTCTCTGTGACGTCTGCTTGGCCACTGTGCTACATTTGGTTTCACCTTCAAAGCGTCCTCGCAGCTCAGACACGGTCCTTTGCGAGTCTGTGTCTGCTCTCCTTGTCATCTGACCACGTGGAGAACAGGGAAAGGGACTTGATGTCGTTCTCTCTACTTCTAGATTTTACCTGCCCGGGTAGCGACCGGGTCCCTGTTGCTAGCGGTTTCTACCTGGAGCCTGCTCTGAGGAGTGGGATGAGGAGTCCTCGGAGCCCCACATGCTTGAGCCCTTCATGCCCCCCGCCTCACGCTCAGGCCTCTCACACTGTGTTCTGAGTTAGGGTAATGACTTGAGACACTGCAGATGGAGATGGATGCAGTGCAATGTGAGATTTTCCACTTTCCACCAGTCTTGATGAAACTCATTCCTTGAGGAGATTGAGTTTTCTGGAACAAACCACCTCTGTTCCCTCCAGTATGTGTTTCTTGTTTGCACACCTTTTCACAGTAGGCAAGATTTCCGTAGAAGCTGTGGGGTTTAGGTGCCAGCCTTTGCCCTTGCTCATGAGCAGCGAACATGGTTGGGGTAGGCGTCAGACCCCTGCAGTGCTGCCTGGGAGGCGGGTGCTGGGAGCCGGGTGTGAATGGACTCTGAGCTCCAGGCCTTGTCTACGGCAGTGTGAGTCCCAGTGACTCTACTGGGCCTCACTCGAGTACTAGGTTTTGTGCATCTGTGACGAGGGACTTCCAAGGCGGGAGACATTAGGGCAGCCAGATCCTGTGTAGTCCTCCTGGTGTGCCCTTCCCTGAGGGCCAGGGGCCGGGACAACGTGCACCTTGCACAGAACAGGGATCTGCCAGGCTGTCAGGCTGTAGTCCTTGGTTCTGAGCTTCTTTCCATGAGGGGCATCTCAGACAACAGCCCAGAGCTTTGCTCCTGACCCGGGCTGCTGGCCTTGTGCCCACGGTAGCCACGGGTGTTTTGTGGCTCTGAGTTTTGTGTTATGACTTTTTGCTGCTTGTCCTGTCCAGTGCTGCTCACAGAAGTGGTTACTGCTCAGTGGGCTTTGCCTGTCTACGTACTTGGCAGCTGCTGAATTTCTGCCAATATCATTAGTTCCGACACGACGTCCTACCTGGGGCTGTTTGGTTACAGTGGCCATCTAATGCCATTGATCGGCAGGCTGTGGGAACAAAGGAAACAAAACTTAATATCCTGTAAATTGCAAACACCTTCCATATCTGTGATTGGTAGGCTATTCAAGACCTTGGCCCCTCACTAAACAAGAGTTCTTGTAATGCCATCTCTGTTATGAATAAATTAGGTATTAAGCCAATCACGCTTTGGGGAGCTGGAAGACCAATTGGTTCGTCCATCGGCTGCACCACTTCCCTAAAACTCCTAAGAGGTATTTAAACTTTGAGTACAGTTCTGTTCTCTTTATTGAGTTAATTTCCCCGAAATTAAATTTTGTCATAAATTGACTCATTTGTCCCATGGCCTTCTTCTTGAACTGAAAGTACCCTGGTCATAAACCTTTTCATATCTTAAAAATTGGGGGTATTTCTGTTTTACAGGGCCAAGTAACCATGAAATTGTATTGCATCTTTTGGCCATGAAAATACATAGTAATTGTAGGATAGCAATTGGGTGATTACTCTCCCCTAAAGTGGGGTGTTTATTAGCTGGGCCATTACAAGCTTCAGTAGCCTTTTAACCCCTTATGGGACATGTGTCTTCAAAGGATGTTAAGAAGCCCTTGCTTACCTTGTCCCAAGCCTGGACTAGACAGTTGAATGAAGTGTGTTGTCAGAGCATTAGGGAAGCGCCAGGACCCCCCCCCCCCACCCCCACTGGCTTTGCCAGGTCCACACAGGAGTGGTGCTGGCGCAGTGGCCCCAGCTCCCAGGAGAGTGGCAGCAGAGCCACCTCTGAGGACTTTGTGGAATGTGGGTGCCAGCTTCGGCCAAGCCCCTCCATGACCATTCCTGTACAGGGAGGCATCTTGGGTCTCGGGGGCCTTGAGACCCCCGAGGTGTTGAGGTGTTGTCCTTCTCTGAGGACAACACCTGTGTTGTCCTTCCACTTCAGCCGGGCTCTCCTGTCAAGTTTACTTTGCCACGATTCACACCCTCTTGCCTGCAGGCTGGTTCTTGACCTCAAGGAAGTGGAGCAGAATGCTTGTGGGATTGATGGGAACGGATGCAGGGTGTTTGGAGTTGAGTAGCCCCAGTGGTGTGGTCAGAGCTGTGCATGCTCCTTGGGGTTTGAGAAGAGGGTCTAGCTGGGAGGGACGTTGCTGCATGCTGTCAGTGCTGCAGGGAGCTGTGTTGGCTCAGGCACGCCTGGCCCAGTCTGTCCTGTCCTCTCTGTGCCCCAGCTCCCAGGTGCTGGCTTGGGCTGCTTCTCTTGCCTGTACGACAGGACCCCATTGGAAGGGCAAAGCCTTAGACAGGATGGCCATGGCGGCCCCTGGACTGCAGCTGCATAGAGGCCCTGCTGGAGAGCTGCTCTTTCCTCAGGTCAAGGAACAGCTCTCATCCAGGACAGATGCTCGGTGAACCTGTAGCCAGGGTGCCGGGCCCTTCCCCTAGCGTTTTCTGTGGTCACCTGCAGGGCTTTTGTTGCTCTGTGTTAGGCCAGGTGGCTTTGGTGAGAAGTATCCTTGGAAGCAGTGGTAGTGCCCCATTGCCTTGCAAGGGAGGAGGTGTGCAGGGGACTTCGTTGTAGCAGGTCTCCCTAATGGACGTGACTCCCGTCTGTCTACCCCAGCAGGTGAGCACCGACCTTGGGCAGAGGAGCAGGGTATTGATTGGCACGTGTTCTCTTGTTCCTTAGTTAATTCAGAAGTCAGCTGTTATTTTGAAGGTCAGGAGCAGGGGAGCAAAGCAAGAGCTCCTTAGCTGAGCTCTGAGGAGCAGACCAGGGGGGCCCAGCCAGGAGTGCGGCCCTGGGCGCAGCTGGTGGAGACGCGTGCTGAGGAGCTGCCTTTGCCTCTGCCTAGTGGCCTTGTCCTGCTGACACGAACGTGCTGCTCAGAGGACACATGTGGAATGCCTGCTGTGTGCTAGCAACATAGGGCTGAATGCCCAGGACACAGGACAGAGAAGGACTGTCCTCCCAGTGCCAGTCTACGTGAGGCAGGACACGTACGCATCAGTGTGGGTGATGTGATCATAGCAGATGCTGCAGGGAGCCTGCGTGGGGAGCCAGGCACAGCCCTGAGTGGAGGACTGAGCCAAGGGGAGGGGCTAGAGGTGACAGGTGCGAGCCTGCCTGGTTGCCTTCCAGCATGAGGCTGGGGTGTAAAAAGGGGGCTGCTTTGGCCACGGCAGTGGGGCTCCCTCTTCTTGGGAGTTGGTTGGCACCGTTAGGGGAGGGGGTGAGGCAGGTGAATACCCAGGAGTACCTGGTGTACCTTCACCTGGGCTTCTGAATTTGTGAGGACAGAGTTTGTTGTTAGCAGGAGCCCCTTGGTGTGGCTGGTGTCCCTGTGCTGATCCCTGGCATGGTGCTGGTCACCAGGATGTGGATGCTTCTCCCAGAATGAAGCCACCTACCCCTTCTTATCCACGTATAGCCTTGTGGGTGACTTTGTGGCAGGAAGGCGGCTGGGGAGCTCTTTTGAGGAGCTTTAGACTGTGGGGGCCCCTGCCAGGTGGGGGACCAGATGCACGCATTCTCCCCACTGTCTGCTTAAAGCTCCTAGCTTTGGCACCCTGCCTTCAGAGTGCCTGTGATTGTCTCCATGGGAAACCCCACAGATGAGGCTTTCAGTTGATGACAGCACGTGAACTCAGAGCTTCACCCTTGACTCGGGCTCCCACTCTACCTGCTCTAAGCTCTGGAGCCTGCCTCTGTGGCACCCAGGGTCCTGCATGTGTCTCCTGGCTGCACCCAACTTCTGGATGCCTGGTAGGCAGGACTTCCTGCAGGGCTGGTCACTGGTGGATTTCCCTGCTGGGTGCATGCTAGGCTGTGTTGCTTGAGAGGGCTCATGGCCATGTCCTTGAGGACTGGACACAGGATGGCTGTCGCAAGAGAGGGAGGTCCTCTGAGGCTTTATCTTCCTCGTGTGACCGATGAGGCTTTCTAAGAACAATTTTCTTTTGCATTTGGCTGGAGACATTTGTTAAGCTCCTTTTAGTGATTTCCAGGAAGCTGCTTGCATTTTAATGGCGACACTCGTGCTGTTTGAACCCCAAAGCACTCCCGTGCAGCCCAGTGGGAAGACATGCAGCCTGGCTTCCTGGGCTCGAGTCTGGTCCTTCTGTGCTGTCTCTGGCAGGGCCACTGCCCCTCAGGCCCAGAGCACCCTGCTGCTGGGTGAGTCGTACACTCTGAGCCACACAGGTGGCTGGAGGAGAGAGAAATTGTTGAACTTTTGGCTGCCATGAGCTCCTCATCACCCGTGCCATGGCCCAGTGGATCTGGGTCCTCCAAGGTAGGGACTTAGCCAGATAGTTCCCCTAAGACTCAGGGGGTCTTCCTTTCCCATTGCATCTCGGGTGGTGGCGATGACCTAGGCTGGCAGGGTTCCATCTGTGGGTCCTGGGATGGTCACATTTCCTAAGGCTCGCTCCACCTCCTAGAAGTGTTATTGGGGCGGGATGCAAGTGCCTGAAAGCGAAGGCTGGCAGAGGCTTTCTGGGAGGGCTGGGGAGGGCCATGTGGCTTTGTGCTGCTGCTCTGCTGTGCCAGCACAAAGGCAGCTGCAGACTTGCGTGGACAGGCCCAGTCCTGATGCCACCCACCTGTCTAACACAGAGAGGGGCTGGGTCTGGGCATAGCTCGGGCCCAAGATCGAGGGCGCCCTACTGCAGCTGGGACTGTGTCCTGTGCACGCCCTGGGCTTAGTCCAGGTGCTTGAGGTGCAGTGGGGAGTCTCAGTGCCAGTGCCGTGCCCAGGACTTTCTTCCCTTTCGTGCCACCATGTTTCTGTTTCTGCCTCTATGAGGCACACTGGCTCTCTAAATGGCCATGAATATAGGGTTCAGGCCTCTCGGCTGTCCCGGGCGGTGCATGGAGGAGCGGGCTGGAGCCTGGCCTGGCCCCTTTAGTCCGTGCCTTCTTGGCTCTGATCAGAGCTCCCTCGAGGGGTGGGAGGGGGCGTACAGGCCTAGGTCCATGGCGTCCTGCAGCCTATGTCCCAGGGAGAGGTTGACATGGGCTCCATAGGCCCAGTATTGGTGTGCCATTTCTGAGATAAGAGGGAGCCTAGCGCCAATCCAGTTGGTCACTCACCCTCTTCTTGGGGACTGAAGGGGGTGCTGTGGGAGTCCCCCAGGACTGCTTATTTCTCAGGGAAATGGGCACTAAAGTGGGGGTGGCCCTGAATGGAATCCATGTGGGGGGGGGGAGCAAGGGTCCCTAGCTGCTAGCCACTGGGGGCGCAAGGTCCCCTCAGCTATGTGGGTTCGGCCTTGAGCTGACCAGACCCCTCTGCCACCTTGGCTGCAGCCTGAGCGCCTGAGCTGCAGCCCCCCAGGCACGGGGAACCACTGTCGCTGAGCCCGCAGTGGGGGCACAGTCAGAGCAGCAGGAGATGGTTATGGTCATTGCCACCTGTCACGGGTGGGTAAGTAGCATTCAGAGGGGAGCTCAGGCTGGAGAGGGGGGCCGGGAGGGTCTTGAATGGGGGAGTCCCAGGGCAGTTGGGCCTGACTGGGGCTCCCTCCAGGCAGTGGAGGAGGGAGTAAAGGTTCAGGTGAGGCAGACAGGGTGGGTGGGGGAGGGGAAGCTCTGCGCTAGGGCACTGTGTGGCCCCAGCAGCAGGGAGAGGAGCATACATGTATGTGCTTTGAAATGACTTTGGGAGTGGGCGGAACTTGAGATGGGAAGTGGATGTCTTTCCCCAAATCATTTTGAGAAAGATTGGTTATTTATTTATTTATTTATTTTGACTGTCTCAGGCTGCCTTAAGGGCTGGTCTCATGTGGCATGAGGAGCAGGGAATCAAACCATGGTCCCCTGCACCTGACTGAGTTTGCCCAAGCTGGTGCTTTAAGCAACTGAGCTAACTCGCAATAACCCTAAATCACTTTGAACGCAGGATCAGACTCATAGTATCAGGCCATGGAGGAGCATTACTGTTATAAAGAACAGCTGTCAGCAGGTCAGCTGTGCTCAGTTCGTTCGTGTTTGTGGGACGTGTGCCTGAGGGTGACGTCCATGCATCCACACATCCACTTCCCCCCTCTGCCTGTGGCATGAGCCCCTGCTCTGTGCCAAGCCTCCTGAGACCTGGTGGAGTCTTGAGTCACCTGGCTGGTGGAGCTTGATGGAAGCCTGGCCTGGAGGGGACATGTGACCGTGACAGCTGTGTGTGAAGTCCAGGACCAGGCAGGTGATCCTCATCTGCTCAGGGCCCCAAGGTGGCTTCTATGGGGAATACCCCAATGACTGAGCAGAAACTGAGCAGGGATGGTAGATGATGCATGAAGGTGGGTTTCAGAGTGCAGGGCACTTGTGCCCGGGATGTGCTGGGAGGGCTCCCAGGACGTGACCTCGGGGTGGGCACAGCCTGCTCTGTGTGAGGCTGCTTTGGGCATTTGCATTCCCGGGCAGAGGTGAGCTCTGTGCAGAGCCCTGTGGGATCCTCTGCCAACTGTGCCCGGGTGGCATCTTTACTCTTCAGAGCCTCGCAGGGCACCGTAGTGCTGATTCTGTGAGTTGGGTGGCATTGAGACTGATGGATCAGGCTAATCTACTAAACCCAGAGAAGCAGGTCTCCGCGCAACATCCTTCTTCGTAAGCCCGTTAGGATTTGAGAGCATGTGCTCTCACGCCTCCCCTGTGAGAAGCATGCATGCACCACTGGCAGCCAGGCGGGAGCTCAGATGGAACCCTGAGGAGGGCTGGCCTGCTGCTGCATGGCATCTGTGGGGTGGAGCCTGTAGGGGTATCTGCCACCACAGAGTGGCCTGGGGCCAGAGTCCTGGGGACCCGGAGGGGCTCAGAGCACATCAGAGCATCCTCCTCTCAGTACCTTCCTTACAGTCACCTTGGGCTCTGGAGAGCTCACTCTGCGCTTGGCACTAGGAGGAGACAGCTGCTTCTTCCCTCTGCATCTCTGGCATCACAGGGTGGTAGGAGGGCAGGGGGAACAAAAGTCTTCATCTCTCAGCTGGGAAGTGGAAGAGAGAGGAAGAGGAAGCAGCTGGGGTCCCACTGCCCCTACTCCTGACTTGAAGGTGTTGCACAAGATCTTGTAGTTTCAACTGCTCCCAGCAGCACTGAGAACCAGTGCTTCAACAGTGAGACCCAGGGGACATTGCAGATCCCAGAACAACAGTCTCTGTATTTTAAATTTGTACCAGATGACAGCTTTCTTTCCGAAAGTTATTTGGTGAGAGTCTGTAAACCGCAGCTGCCTGGGTAGGAACAGGCACTTGGATTCTGCAGGGAAGCACAGTGACGGCGTGGCTGCCCCGTCGTGTCTCCCTGGGCCACCTGGGGTCTGAGCAGCCGAGACTTCCCTCGGAGGAGCTGATGAGGGCAGACAGCACAGGGCTCCCTACTTCCCAGACCTGCACTGCTCCCCAGCAGTGTCTCTCAAAGGTGTGGCGTGACACCTGGTAATCGATAGTGGGAGACCAGTTGGAATAAATTTCTTTGTACCGGCTTCAAAGTAGACAAGAATGCTTAGTTAATTCTGGAGTTAAACTTAATGGTAACGACATTTCCTAAGGAGAGATTAAAGAGTTCTTTTTCAGTGGTTTAAGTGTTCATTCTGCAAGGCTGCCGTTGGCAGGGCAGCTCTTGGGTGTTTCTTTCCTCCTACGGGCTTCATGGCTGTTTGCCGGCCTCTTGAAGATGGTCTGCTGCAAGCTGGACCCGCCACTTCGCTTGCTGCCCGCAGGGAACTTTACCAAGGCTGGGAGCTGACCCCAACTGGGGCTGTCTCGCCCAGGCCTTTGGTGTCACTTCCTCTTGGGGAGTGGCCAGGGAGGAAGCTAAGGTTCCCGTACCTGTTCTCAGTGAAAGAGTGGATCCTTCAGTCTTACAGGACAGACTCATGACAAGCAGATGCCACAGCAGGGTTCCAGCTGAGCCTTGGGTGCCCCATACAGCCCAAGCCACCCCAACTTGGCCATCACTGCCTGGTGGCTCCTCTGGTACTCAGCTCCTGGGTGCTTCGAGGAAGGGTGGCCCTTGCCCACGATGGTACCTGTAGACCTGTCTCATGCGGTGACTTTAGAGGGTGAGTGACTTCAGTTGGCACTCAGAGTTGACGCTCTTGATGCCTCTTCTGTCACACACATGCTGCTGTGAGAGCCTGCGGGGTCAGGACTCACTGTGCCTGCAGAACAGGGTGCTGTGGGCAGCATGGCTTGTTTCCTTGCCTCCTGTAGAGACAGCGGACAGAAGCTCTGGAGCATTTGGCAGTGCCAAGATGAGGGGCTCTCTCCTTCCCTGGAGTGCTGAGCCTTCTCATTGGGGTGCTCTGAGGTGCTCTGTCCCCTGGCTCTCCCATCTCCTTGACCTGCCAGTACCCTGTGCGGGGCAGGTGGGTCATCTGACAGGTTCTGATAAACCCGTGCTCGGTGATGGATGCCCCAGCGGCCTCCCTGCTTGACTTCCGAGTCAGTGTGCCCTTGGATTTCACTGTAAGAGGGTATTGGAGAAGCTGGAGGCTGGAGAGCAGACCCCGACGCTGAGGCAGGGCTGACCCTCCCGGGGCCCTCCGTGGCCGTGAGTGCTGCACCAGGGCTCTGGGGGCTGCTGTTGCTAGGAAGCAGTGCTGCCGTGGGTAGCCCTGTGTGGGGTGGGAAGGCTGCTGCTCCTGGCCAGTGGGCGTGGCGGTCCCCCAGGGCGCCTGCAGTCCATACAGCCACTGATTTATAGACTTCTCCCGAGGTTGTCCAGTGTAGCTCGCTAATTGCCTCCAGGTATCTTACGTGCGCTGGAAGGGACTCAACAGGAAAAATTAACCTCCGAATTGCTTTTGGGAGCTTGGCCTTGTGTGTCCCCAGTGTGGGGAGTGTTCTCAAGGCTTCCAGTCCAGTTTTCTGTGACCTTTTGTTAATGGCAAGAGAATGCAGCCAGCACTCATGTGGTGCCCCGTGTGAGTCTTGCAGCCCTGCGATTTGGTGCATGGCTATCTTCCCAGGGCCATGGTGACTGGGCTTTGTGACATTAGAACAGTGCCTTGGGCCAGCTGTCAGCTTCCTCTCTCCGCATGAGCATTGCCACTTCCAAACCTTAACCTTCTAGCTGCCAGGAAGCCTCTGGACTTCAGGTGCTCAGCCTCTGCAGGAGGAGCAGCCCACCCTGGGCCCCGTGATGGCTGGGGCTAGCACTGACGGAGCGGGCTCTGGTGAACCTGTGCTCGGTGAAGGATGCCCCAGCGGCCTCCCTGCTTGACTTCCGAGTCTGTGTGGCTTTCCGTTTCACTGTAAGAGGGTATTGGAGAAGCTGGAGGCTAGAGAGCAGACCCCGACGCTGAGACAGCACTGACCCTCCCAGGGCCCTCTGTGGCCATGACTGCCACGCCAGGGATCCCAGGCTGCTGTTCCTGTGGCTCACTGGAGAGTGGACGGTGTCCCCATCTTCAGTGAGTCTGGGGGTTTCCAGCATTTGTTGAGGGCATTTTAAATTCATTTCTAACACAGGAGCCCGGTGGGAAACACTAAGTGGTGGAGTGGTTAGAGGTCAGACCAGGGACCCTACGTGCTTTTCCTACCAGGTGCCATCTGGCATGCCACCCCACATTGCTTCCTGACCAGGGCAGCGTCCACGTGCACCCCATGTGCTCTCCTGACCAGAGCATTGTCTGCCATGCCTCCCTGCTATTTTTGAGGGGCAGCCCCACCCAGGTAGCTGCCAGCACGTCTGTCCCCAAACTCTCCGCCCGCTGGCCAAGCCAGGTATGCTGAGTGCTAGTGAGCAGCTGCTCCCCAGCAGGTGACATCGGAGAAGACATCATTCGTGGTCTCCTCTGTGCTCCTGTGCATCCTTGGTGTGGCCCAGACCCCCGAAGGACCTTTAGGGCTGGGGTTTGCCCCTGGAGACTACATGGCCCTGGTCAGTGGGCTCCTGGCTCTCTTTTCTTAAGGTTCATTTTTTCAGGCAGCTTGATATTGTCCTGCTTTCCTGTGTCTCATGTGCTGCCTGCAGCATCCTGTTCACTAGGCCCAGGCTTCGGATGTTTGCCAGGTGTCCCCTGCAGCCCCACTTGGTGGAAGGGGCCCTTTCCTGACTCTGTGGGGCTCCTTGGTCACTCCCCATCTCCCAGGGCAGAGGCTCTGGCCCAGTGCCAGTCTTTGCCTGCCGTGGGTGGGACAGGTACCCTGGTTGCTGATGGCAGAGGTGGCTTCCTGGCACTACTGATGGGACACTGTGTTCAGACTAATTCCCTAAGGCAGAGCAGGGGCTGCGTGTGCTTCTGTCCTGGCCTCTGGAGGCCACATTTTCCCAAGGTGAGCAGAGCTGCTTGCTGAGGTGGCTCGGCAGGTGCTGTTGCAGGGCAGGTTGTGGAGAGTACCCGGAGGCTGTTGTAGGTACCTTTGAACAGGAAGGAGCACCTCAGACTTGCAGGCAGGTGTGGGGTCAGGTGGATGCCAGTGAGAAGGCCGCTGTGGGAAAGTCTTCTGTAGACCCTGAGGTGCACTGGGGCTGATGAGGATTCAAGATGTCTCTTCAGGATCTGCTTCTGCAAAAGTAGTTGCTTGGCGCAGCATTGCTGGCCACATCCAGGCCTGATCTGCAGGTGCCACAAGCCTGTCTGCGCACCACATCCTGAGCCTGCATCTGCACTGGTGCAGCAAATCTGTGGGAACCCCAAGAGCCACACCTGCTCCCTTGGGAGAAGGGACCCGAGGGCATGGTGCCAGTGGCAGCTGTTCCTGCCAGACTGGCGCTTCTCCACTGCAGAGGAGAAAGCTGCGGTTCCACCAGGCCATGCTGTGTCCTGGGCTCTCCCAGCTCAGAGGCGCTGGTGCCTGGGACATGGACTGAGCTCCCGGCCTGAGCAAGGGCAGCACTGTAGGACTCTGGGCCATGAGGAAGAGTGGAGACAGTGAGGCTGGGAGCCCACGCTGCCCAGGGGAGGGGCGCTGTCCAGAAACAGAACAAGGTGCCTCGGGCACTCGCTTTTGAAGTGGTCGTGCGCGATGTGTCAGACACAGGTGCTTGCTGCTGCGTGCTGGCCAAGGTGACAGACCGTGAGCAGCCCGGCCCAGACCCAGTCTCCTCTGATGCTCCTCTCCAGCTGCAGCGGACTCGGTTCTGTCGCTGCCTCCCGCCCCCGTCACCTACACCTTGCGCAGCCCATCACTGCTCTGCCTACGTGTCCCTGGCTGTGTTATTTCTACCCCATGTATCTACCTGCTTGCATCCACTCGTGTGCCTGCTAAGAGCCTGGCCAGTGCAGCTCATTGCTATGCCGGCGGTGCAACTCTAGCTCCTCGCAGTCCCGTGGAGTCCTGGGCGTTCATTTCCCCCTCACTGATGTGATAACAGAAGAAAGGCGCTTTGCTGCTGATTGAAGTCAAGTAGGGGGGCCAGCGGCAGGCACCTGGGAGATTGCCGAGGAGGTGCGTTGCAGGAGCCAGGCTAATGGCTTATCCAGGGCCCTGAGAGTCTCTTTAAGACCTCCAGCAGGACTGTGCCTGCCAGGTGCAGCCCGCAGCATGTGTGTGCAGTTATGGGGTCTCATGGGGCAGGGCTTACAGCCCAGGCCTTGCCATAGTAGCTTAGTCTGGAGCAGCTAGTGACCAGACCTGTGACCTTCCTTCTTACTGTTTGGGGTGGGGTGGGGGATGGGGACTCGGAGGGTCCTCCCTATCCTGGTAGCAGGGGCTTGGGGGGCTACACCAGGGTTACCCCAGTTCTCTTGCTCCTTTCCTAGACTTGCTCTTCATCTGCATTGTGAGCTCCTGGGAGGAAGGAGTCACAGGGATGCCCTGGTGGACAGAGAGGGAAGACAGTTGGGTAAGAGGAAACAGGCCTGGATAGTGGCTGTGGAATATACTTCCTCCTGCCAGTGTCAGAGTGAATCAGGAGCTCTGGGCTCCAGAGTAGCCCAGTGGTAGGGCATTTGCCTGGCATGAGCAGGGCACTGCTTTGGCCCTGTGCACTGCCACAAAGAAGAATTCTGATGACGCACCCGATTGGATACTTACCCACGTGCCATTCTGCAGTGGTCTATCATGCAAAGCTGGGAGCAGAAGGTGGCAAGGGAGAAGGGTAGCTGGGTGTGTGGGGAGTGCAGAGGGAACATCAAAGAGGGAGAAGGCTGGCTGGGCTTCAGGAGGCTTGGAGATCCCAGGAAGAGGCTGTCAAGTTCTGCCCCTGAGGGGCCCCAGGGTGTAGGTAAGGTGGCAGGCTTGGTGTAGGCATCTCTCTGCGCACGTCATGCAGCCTCTGCTGTGGCTCAGGTGATACACTGAGCCTGGGGCAAGCAGGGTTGGGCCTTCACTGCCGCACCAGGGGTGCAGGCGGCAACCCTGAGGCGTGCACCCACCTTTCTCAGCCCTGGGTCCCAGTAGGCTCCAACTTGGCATTCCTCTGCTGCATCTGCAGCTGTCCAGCTCTGGGGAGGGAGCCAGGCCAGGCACTACGACCAGGAGTACTGGCTGGGGCTTTGGAGGGAGGTGGTCTACACTGCATCCATGTGCACGGCCCGTGTCCTTGGACCTCCCTTCCTACAACCCTGCTGTCTGGGTGGGGGCCTCAGAGACTGAGCTCGTGTTTTAAGTTCAAGTTTGTTTCGAAGGCTCCAGGCCACCTGGTAGCTGACAGCGGGTCTGACTTTGCCGCGCAGCCTTGGGCTCAGCCCTGCATCTGAGCCTTCCGTTCCCCACCAGCAAGAACATTGCCCTCTCACTGGGTCCCTCTCAGATGTCTCCTTCCAGCCCCCTTCCAGCCTGAGCTACCGCTTCCCTCCATGCTCCCTGAGCCTCAGCCCCCCACACAGGTTTTCCCCATACTTGAGGGTTTCCTGACTTCAGCTATCTTGTTGTCAATCAGGCCACTGATACCCTGTGAGCAGCTGTGGTGGCCTCAGCAGGTGGCCCTGCCATGTCTGTCTGAAGAGGAGATGTCACACCCATCTGACAGAGGTGCCTGGGTCCTCTCGCCACCCACAGTGGAGGATATTCCTAAGGACTCCAGGGGCTCAGAGGTGGCTCATGAAGGAGTCCTGCAGTCCCTGGTAGCTAGCTCTGACCCTCGCCTCACCATGCCCCCCAGAATTCTCAGACCTCAGGCCCCCAGCTCAGGAAGGCAGTCTCATGGGGCCATGCTCTTATGAAGACCAGCAAGGACTATTCAGGAACAGAGTGCCAGGGTCTCAGCAGAGCCCCTGGAGCCAGGACTGGAGCTCTAGCAGGTAGCTGTATGTTGTGGTGCTGTCCACACCGTTCTCCCTGTCCTCGCAGCAGCGGGGTAGGGAACACTGTCACACAGGTGTCCTTCAGGTGATGAGGTCGTGCACAGCCAGCATGGGTGTTCTCCCCACGCAGCCTGGCCAGAGTGGAGCACAGTGGGGAGAACCTGTGGGCTGTGAGCACCTACACCTCCTGCGCCCGCTTCCTGCTATGGCACTGAAACACACGGCGCCCATGCATCTGTCCAGTTGTGTAGATGACAGCGTGCACTGAGTACCTTTCTTTAGGAAATGGCTGCAAAAATGGGCAAAAGAAGCAGAGACTTTCATAGGTGTTGAGATTATCACGGGAGGCTCCCAGCCCCCTCCCACACACGTGCTCACACCTGGCCTCTGTCGGAGGCTCTCGAGCTGTGTGTGAGATGGTGTTCAGACTTCCTTCCGAACCTTGGGTTTTGAATGTGTGTGTGCGTGTTTCCACCTCCAACTTGAGCAAATCCGTGTCCGTCACGAAGAGATGCTTCAGGGATTTGACGGCAATGTATTTTAAAGAACTCATGGAAAATCACAGATTTGTGAAACCTTTGCTGCCCAGGGCGCGTGAAGCAAAACTGTCTTTTCCCAACATGGACTGATTTGAAAGAGGGAGGCGCAGTTCTGCCCAGGCTCTGGCAGCGCCCTCGCCTACCCACCCCATGTCAGTTCTGAAGGTGCTCAGCTGCCAAGGCGGCACATCTTTGTGGCTCTTACACTTTATGGTACCAGGAAGGAGCTTATTATTTTTAAAGACAGGTTTGGAGGACCATGTGTAACACAGCAGTGTGTGGTCCAGGCGTGCAAATGGGCACTCTTTTGTCAGTGTGTTTCTTTAATGATGTGCTACAGCCAGAGTGCTGTGCTGCTGGTGTGCGAGCTGTGGGGAGTGCTAGCCGCAGGGCTGCCTGACCTCTAGGGACGGGCAGGAAGCGGCAGCCTCCTATCTAAGTGGGACTCTGGGGGCCCAGGCGTCTGGAGAGAGATGCTCATTTGGACAGCAGCGTGGCTGTGTGTGTCCTGATTGTTGGTGCGTGTTGTATGCGCTTGTCGGCTCCACTTAGCATTAAAACCGAGGCGGCGGAAGCCAGTCTCCACGTTTCCAGAGAGTGGAGCAGGCCCCCTTCAGCCTTTCCTGCTGCTGCTGCTGTGAGTCTCTGATTTTCTCTTTTTGGGAAAAGCCACTGATTGTTCACTGGGTACATAATTGCCAAATTACATGGCAAGGTGGTGCTGGCAGAAAGGGCAAGTGGATGAGGTGGAGCCAGCCCAGCGCGTAGCCTTTGGGGCTCAAGTGTGGGTCGTGCCCTCCCCTTTCACCAGCATCATGCCTCTCGGTGCCCACTGTCAGCAAAGGGCAGGCTGGCACTTCCAGTGTGCCAGCTGGGGACTTGTCTTTGTCCACTTGCAATATATTTATAATCCCCAAAGTGACATGCACGATTATTCACGGCAACACTGGAACCTCATGGACAGGAGTCCTGGAAGGGCACATTCATGCTGCTCCTAGGGGCCCTCTCCAGGGGACATGGTCCTCTGTGCAGATGCTTGGAAGCTGTTTCTTTGGGGACAGTAAAGGGCCTGGTTCTCTGAGATGTTCTGGTGGGGCAGGGACTTCCTTCCACTTCACCCATGGTCGAGCCAGTTCCTGAGCCCCTAAGGGGCATGCTGTCCTGCTCACCCTGGACTCTGGGGCATTTGCGGAGGTGGGGGGCTTGCTAGGGTGTTATGCTGAGACTTCAAGGTGGCACTCCCCGCCTGCTTGGCAGCAGCCGACGTCTGTTCATGGCCTGTGGTCGTCTCATCTAGAGCTCTGTGCCCGTTGGACCCTGCAGTCTGTTTGCTGCTTGTTTTGGCTTTTCCCTCCTGACGAGTGTCATCCAATTTGTCCATGAGTTTGTGTTACTGAAGGTTTGTACCTTCCTGTTGCTGCACAGCATTTCATTAGAAAGGCTTCTTTCCTTCAGATCCTTCAGTCATGTACCCCCTTCCTCAAGCTGAGACAGCGCGATGACGCCAGTCTCCACCCCCCCTTTGGCCCTCAGTGGCCGCTGGTGCCGTCCTTTGTGAGTGTGGGTCTTTCTGTGTGGTCTGTGCACCGGTGCCCATCCCCTGGACATGGCAGGAAGATACCTGTCCTTGGCCCCATCTGGCCCTGGATTAAGAAACTGGGCAGTGGCCCTGTGCTCTGTCTCAGCAGGAGCCCCTGGAGGCGTCCTGCTGCTGTCACATATCAGTCAAAATTGGTGCTCCTGGTGGCCTCCTGGTCCTGGCCTGTGGTGGTGGGTGGCTGGTGCCCCCATGTTTCATTCTGTTCCTCCCTCAACCCAGCCATGGCTGGTTCCCCAACACCAGCATGGTGATGCTTCCTGTTGCCATAGAGACATAAGTGTAGCTACAGATACAGTTGAGGGGATGAGTGTGGGGAGGAGCAGGAACAGGACAGCAATCTCATGTGGCAGGCAGAGAGGTGCAGTGCTGCAGCAGGGCCTGGCACTCACCTCACTGTGCTGCTGTGTGGCTCTTAGTGACAGCCACCATCAGGTACCCCAGCCTGGCCTCATCCTATACTTGGTGTTTCCACTTGGGGCTGCACGTGGGAATTCCCAGTGCCCCACTGGGGCAGGACCTCTGGGTGGGGTTGAGCACTGTGACTCCTTACCTCGGTGTCCCATCCTCTGCCAGGTTGCTTTTTCCACCCCTAAGCCTGGTTTGTGGCTTTTGCACTGGAGACTACTGGACAGCTCCCCACCCCGTGATTTTCTGAGCCTGCACTCAGCTGGGCATCTCCTGGGGCACTTCCTCTCTAGTTCTCTTGTCCCCTGGGCCTGCTCTGGTGGTTTTCTCTTTGTGCTTTTGCCTAAGCACAGGACCAGGCTGGCCTGGGGCATCATCCCAAGGATGCAGTGCTTAGCACCATCATCCAGAGAGTGGGAATCCCACACGACCCAAACCCCTAAAGCATCGTATTTCAGAAGATCAAAATCCTGAGAATATAATTCTTTTTTTTTTTTTTTTCCGGAACTGGGGATTGAACTCAGGTCCTTGCATTTGCCAGGCAAGTGCTTATTTTACTGAATTATCTCCCCAGACTCTCAGAATATAATTCTGAAACAACTAATTCAAAATTCTTTAAAAGATATTTGCGTTTCCAACATCTAATTTATTTGAGAAATAAGCAAACAGGACAGAGCACTCCATAGGGCATGATAAAATAGGCCCATTAACGCCTGCATCTTTGAAGCATAAATGCTCAGGAGTACCAGCCGCAGCTACACAGGTATGGAAGTTTTGAGCAGAGGAACTGCATTCAGAGAGAACTAGGTCAAAAGCCTAGTGGACAAAGCATCTTACTGGGGTCGGTAGTGGCAGGCACCAGCTTCACTGTCATTGGAGGTACTGTGGCGAGCAACTGGCTTTTGGTGAGGTCCGCCAGACCTCTGAAGAAGCCATGATCTTGAGAAATCTTATCTTTCATGAATGCAGGCGTGCATTCACTGAGAAATTTTTGACATTTTATGTACACGCACCATGCTCATGTACGAAGTCAGCGTTGTGATACTGTGCTGTCAGTTTGCTGTTACTGTAACACGAGGCCTGGTTAAGTGAGTACAGAGGGAAAGGTTTGCTTTGCCTCCCGGCTTGGGAGGGTTGGTGCGTGGCTAGTTGGCTCTTAGGCCTGTGGTGAGGCAGCCCATCATGGGGAGGGCGTCTAGGGGAGAAGCCGCTTCTCTGGCAGGCGAGAGAGAAAAGGCAAAGGGATGGGGTCCAGCACCTGTGACCTGACGTCCTCCCATGGGGCCACCTCCCAAAGGTCCTCCTACCTCCCAGTAGTGTTGTGGGCAGGAGCCAAGCTTGAGTGCCCGGTCCTCGGGAACATTCAGGATCCAGACTGCAGCGCACAGCTCCACGGAGTCCAGCTTACAGAAGATGTGTAGCATGCATTAGAGTCTCTAAAAGTCTTTGCATAACTGATAATTCCAGTATTAGAAACGACGTGAAAATGAAATAAATAGTATAATGAATTGTAAAAAATAATTCTCACAATTTAAAAATACTGCAAGTAGGGGGAAGAGTAAAAAGAGAATCCAGCACATGGGAAAAGTGTATTACAGGGATAGATTCCGGGCAACCGCATGGAGGTGCTCTGCAAGCCTGGCTGGCTTTCACAGTCATTAACCATGTTTTAGAGTCTCGCAGCTCCATGAATAGCTGCCTTTTCTCTTCAGGGTTTGGCTCCCTGTAGAAAATATGTTCACATTTTCTACACGGTGCTGCTCTTTTTGAGATGCTCCTATGACTCAGTGTTCCTTGTTGCATTTTCCCATCTACTGTGCCGTGCTTCTGTGCTGTATGTGGCGTGTAGAAATCCACCCAGCAGGCACTCCCAGACCCCGGATGTGGTAGAAATGACACCGGTAACCAGACGGCAGCATCGCCTGTCTTCCTATCCAGCCGTGCCGTTAATTATTTTTCAACCAGTCAGTAACTTCACAGTCTTAAGGCAAATGCAGCACTAATTCGTTAAATTCCATCCAGGGAATTTCATCCACGGGAAAGCTGATGTAGACACATGAAACATTTTTAAACTGAAGTTTTCGCCGTTGCCATATCGTGTGGCCAGTTCCTTCCTCAGAACTCAGCTTTTACCCTCTCCCCTTATGGGAAGCTTTGTCTCTACTGTGGGAACTGATGCTTTCAGGAATTTTAGCATTCAAGACTTATGCTTTCTCAGGCTTTCGGGCCTTCTGAGTTTTGGATTTTAGGGGTTTCAGCTTTCTGGATGGTGCCGAACACCAAGACTAGATCCGTCTGCTTGTTTGGTGGCCTGGAGGCTGCGTGGTGGGCCCAGTCTCTTCTGGTGGGAACAGCTCCTTTTTGCCACGTGCAGCATCCTGGGGTGGCCCAACCCCTGTGGCCCCCAAGCATTGTCTGCATTAGGTTCTATAAATTAGAGCACCCCTACCTTGTGACTTGAAGTGACAGCTGTCATTCGGTCCCAGTGGGTGGCCTGGTTCGGGGCCTGCCTGGGGCCTGGAGCCCTCCCCTGCCCGGGTTGTGCCCACCTGTTGTCCTACCAGTACAGAGCCCACTTTTCCTGAGCAGGGCCTCTTGGGGCTGCTTGGGCCTCCTTACAGCATGGTGGCTGAACTCTGTGGGCAGAGGGCAGGTGTGTGTGTTTGGCTGGTGGCCCAGCATGGGAAGTCACCTGGAGTTCTCTCCAGGTGGGAAGCCCCACCCAGGCCATTGGGGAAGACTCCGCCTTTGGATGGAGCTGGCCTAGGTTCTGGCTCAGCCTAGGGCCCATGGGTGGCCCAGCTACTCTGCTTGTCTTCCTGCCCGCTCCTGGGAGGTTTCCCTGTCTCTTGTTTCCCTGTCTATACCAGCTTGGAGTCAGGACTGTGACCATGAGTCCTCAGTCCTGTGCGATGTAGGCCCTAGAATACGACAGCCCCCGTGCCGGCCTTGCACCTTTCCTGGTGCTGTCCCCAAGGAGGATCTCATGATGCCGCCACACAGCAGCTTCCTAGCAGGTGCTGGCCACTCGCCCCCTTGAAGTATGCAGCGTGTGAGGTCTCGGCAGGCACTCATAGGCTGAAGGCACCTGCATTTGTCCTTGGTGAGGGCTTTTTAGCCTTAAGCTGGAGCCACAGAGCTACTGGATGGCTGCGGTCCTGAGCCCAAGCCGACACCCTCCTCCCCCTTCCCCAAGATGCCCACAGGGCCTGAGGCCTGAGGTGCCAAGCCAGGCCACGCCCTGCCTACGACCAGAAGCTAGTGATCCGTTCGAGGCCCTGCTGTGGCTCCATAGTCAGGGCTTCTGGGTTGGCGCCCTCCCTCTGCAACCTGAGCAGCTGCTCGGTCGGTTGTGTACGCTGGGCAGACACCTGGTTCTGTGTGCAGGCATCCTCTGCCGCATCTCCATGGGGCTGTGACCTGCTGGTATTGCTGGGGACTTCTGGGCTGCCTGTTGACGTTGGAACATTTGCAGGCTCTGTGCAGCCTCCTCATGTGCCCTGCTCCGTGACAGCTAGGTCTGGGGACCTCACCGCAGCTGGGCCTTCCCTGCCCGTATTCCCAGCCTGTTTCACAGGATCTGGTCCTGGGCACCCTGTGCACGGATGTGGCAGAGGTGTGTGGGGTGAGGGCTCCCACACTCCTGACAATACCCGAGAGGGCTGTGTCCCAGGGCCTCCCAGCTGTGGCCGGAGTGTGTGTGGCCTCACCTGGTGTCACCAAGGGGAGTTCAGGCCTTTCCTGTATGAATGTGCTCCAGTGTCTGGGTCCCTTTTGGCGCAGGGGCACCGAGGGGGCCTGGAGGAGCAGGGTCCGAGTGAGTCTGACTCCAGGTCTGTGTGAAGCTGTAGGCTGTACCCGCCTCCCTCCCACATGTAGCAACAGCACCCACTTTCCTTCCTCTGCAGTGAACAAAGCTTACGACCACACACAAAGAAGCATCTCAGTGTGAATGAAGTCCAAGTTATTAAAAAAGTACTACTGCAAGTTTTCATTCCTTGAGTGTTGAAAAATGGGAATACATATGCAAATACAGTTTAATCAGCCTGCTCTAATTTTCCAGCATTCAGCTGATGAGTGCTTTGTGAGCTGAGGGGCCAGGGTCTGAGGAGGAGGGTATAGTCTAAGCCCCGTCCTGCCTGAAGCCCCATCCTGCCCGCCGCCTGTGGCCTGCTTTGTCCTCCACTGATGGCGGCTCTGGCAGCCAGGAGATTCTGATCGCTCAGCTTTTCTGCCTTTGCTGTTCATTGCCTTGCTTTGGGGACACTGCTCAAGCAGTGGGTGCTCGTGGGCTGGCTGCCCCCCAGTTGTGGGCTCTCCCCGAATCCTTGTGAGCTTGGGGAGGTCCTGCCCAGTGGTCCCAGCCCTACCCAAGCAGAACCTCTGCAGGACGGTGTGGCTGAGGGCACCTGTGGCCACGCGTGCCTCCCAAGGTCTGTGGCCTCTGCTAGTTGAATTGTGTGCTCATCTTCCAGCCCAGCTGGGGGTCAGAGCGCATCCCTGCGCCTGGACACAGTGCTGTGAGGAACACCCTTGTGTGCTTCCTATGCTGGGGTCTGCATACCCTTCCCAGTACCCTTGGAGTCTGGGCTGGAGAAACCTCTTCCAGGTGACACACAACTGCTGTGCGTGTGTGGTGGGAGGTGGGCTCAGCCCATGGCTGGGGATGGACCTGGGGACAGACTCTCTCAGACCGTGCTCCTTGGGGCCCCCTTGGTGGCCCTGCACCAAATGGGACCTGGACACTGGAGCCTGGCCAGTAACTGCCCTGAAAACTGCTGAGGAAACTCGTTCTTGGGCCTGTGCGGGGCTCCTGCCACCTGCAGATGTCCCCAAGAAGCTCGGGGAGATACGGGGCAGGCCCAACTTAGGTGCCCTGAAGGCGTGGAAGGGGAACCTCATCTGTGAGAGGAAATGGGGGGACAGAGACAGTCACCCAGGCCTATGGGCATGTCTGGGGGCCTGGTCTTGAGGTCAAGCGTTGTCCCCTCATGCCAGGCCCAGGTGGGGACAGTGTCAAGCCTTGGGGTCTCCAGCACACAGCAAACAACACAGACCTAGCTGGAGACAACGGGCATTGGCGGTGTCAGCTCCAAGCCCCAGGGCTGAGGCAGGCTGTGCCCAGGCCCTGAGGTCTGTGGTGAAGTCCCTCCCAGCCCTGCCCGTGCCCCCTTCCCGGGTCCTTCTCCTGTCCTGGTCTGCATCTGCATCCCCCTCCTTTGGAGCGCAGTAGTCACTGGTGCGCAGCCCGCTGAGTCCAGCCTCATCCCTTCTGCATCTGTAAGGCCTGTTTCCAAAGACAGTTGTGTGTGTGGTGCCTGCCTGTGGTGTGTCGGGTCTTGGGCCAGCTCACTGTGGGTGACACCCTGCCTTGGGCCTGCTAACTGAGAGTTAGGAGCAGCTCCTGTGCCTGCACCCTCCAGCCAGGCCCTGCACTCCAGCTCCCAGGCGCAGGGCCAGTGTGACTGGTTGGCTCCAGGATGCTGCTGCTCCCCTGGGGAGGTTTTTCCACAGGAGCCCCTGTGCTTTAGGAAGCACAGAATCAGGAAGCCCAAAATCCCCGTTGAACGCCTGTACAGACTGAGCTATCAACTCAATATGGTTAATGTCAAGAAGGATTAAATGGTTCAGACTGATCCATTTCACCTGATGCCTGCTTAAGCACAGAAAAGGGCCGCTTTCTGGGGAAAGTGTTTTCTTAGTGCTGTGTAGGCACTGTCCTAGTAAACTGGAGTGCCCGGGGCCGGCAGGCAGGGCTCATGGTTGCTGCCACTCACACTGCAAACACAACCAGGTAATTTAATGCTGACTCCTAGGTGCACTCGGGGGTTAATCAGCTTGGAGATGGTCCCCACAGGTGTCGTTTGTCTCCAGCCATCCTCAAGAGGCCGGCTGATGAGATGGCAGGGATGTGCTTCTTTCTTGTAACTAAATTTCATGAAATATAAGTGTTAACCCTAAAGGTGTCTTAGTTTTTTCTCTGTGGTTGACAGTGTCATTTTGAAATTATACTGTACACTGGTTTGCTAGCATTATACAGAGGCAGTCTCGAAAGGCTGTGTGGATGGTTTTTAAATGAAGGTGGTCTTGGTCATAGGTCAGGGGTGGGGTCCTATTGGGCTTCTCTGGGATATCCGTGAGGGAAGAGGGCACCATGGAGCCATGCAGCTGGGCCTGCTCAGGTGCAGCCTTCCTTCAAGAGCAATGGCCATGGCCTCCTGGGGGCCTCCTGGCTCCCTGGGCGGGGGGGGAGGGGGTCCTAGGTGGGGGTCTCGCAGTGAACTATGGAGGGCTTACTGCTGAGAAGACTTTTCTGTCTCCTCCAAGGGCTGGGTGGGTTGGATCGACTCTGCAGAGCAGACCACAGCATAGCTACCTAAGATTGCTATGCGGTGTGAGGAGCTGCAGCTGCAGGTGAAGCATCCCCCAGCCTGAACTCTCTGTCTGCAGCTCCACATGGCCAAGGGAGGCGGGGAGCTGCAGCCCAGCGCCCTTGGACCTGGAGCCCGACCCCTGCGCAGAACCCAACCTTCTGCCAGCCAGGCTTGGCCGCTGGGTTTGCGTGTTCGAGTCTTTCATTCTGGGCAACTGCCTTGGGGTCCCTAGGTGTGGTGACTTGGGGCTCCGGTCACTTTCCAAAGCCTACTCTGATCTTCTGAGGCAAGAGGGAAGGCAGGTTCCTGACAAGTGCCGAGTCCCACGTGGACTCACTGTGTTGAGGACATTAGGTCACTCCTGGTGCCAGAAGGACACTTGGGTCTGGGAAGAGAGGGTCCTGCCTATGAGTTGCCCTCCACTATGTCCTTGGGGGTGAGGACAGGCTGGAGGAGCATATACTCCAGAAGGAGGCATGTCTGCTGAGGAGAGTCTGGGTGGGCGTTGACGTCACCAAAGGATTTCCTACTGCGAAGTGCCAGGAATGTTTTGGGAACTAAGCCACTGCGCTTCAGTCACACAGCACACATGAACACCCAGTACTCCTCCTCAAAGAGCCAATCCTTTTGCCAAAAAGAGAAAAAGTACTCAAAATTCCCAAGACAGCAGGCAAAGCTACTGGGCCTTCCTGCAGGGAGGGACACCACTTTGTGGCTCCTATGCAGGGTGGCAGGCCCAGAAGGGGCAGCTGGGTGACCTTCCTCAGTGGGCTGGTGATGTCCTGGGACATGAGGCCCAGCAGGGAGGGCCAGAGGACTAGAAGGAAGGAGTCAGGAGCTGGGGAGGGCTGGCCTGCGGCTGCCCAGCAGCTCCGGAGGATGGGGGCTCCGAGGCAGAGCTGCTCTCCTCTGTGCCCTTGGAGAGCAGCCCATCGTTCAGCACTTCACCAGCTGCGGGAGAGACTGGGCAGTGCCGCCCCCCTCATGCCAGCTACGGGACACCGCCAGGGAGCGAGAGTGGGTTTTGCAGTGCACTGATCATTTCTGTGACAGGGTGACCTGCGTTTGCTGTTCTGAGTCTCTGAAGGCCAGGCTTGCTGGAGCAGCTGGCTGCTGTGAAACCCATCGCTCTGCACTGCGCACCGCACCCTGGAGCAGGCATCCAGGGCTGTGCTTGACCTCTGCTCCCTGCCTGAGCTCACTTCAGCTAGCTGTTGTTTTTCTAAATCCAGTCCTAATGCTTCCATCTGGATAGGTAATTGAAAAGCCTCCTTTGAGTCAGAGCCAGCCAGATTCACAAAAGGTGTGATATTCCTGCAGGCGCTCCTGCTGGTGGGCATCCATAGTCCTGACTGGCTTTGCCAGATCCCAGGCCTTTCACAAACTCCGTCTTTTGGCTCCACGTCTCTTTCCATGGCTTTCAAGGCAAGAGAAAGGCACTGTAGTGTGCATTCTAGGGCCCACTCTTCGCAATTGTCTTTAGATGAGTAAGTCCTGCCTCTGCCGTGTGCATGCTTGTAATTAAGAGGTGACTGCTCAGGGAGGACCAGAGACAGGCTTGGCATGCACAGGGCTGCAGTGGTCTTGGTGACACAGGGGCCGGAATATAGCTCTCACTCCGCTAGATTCCAGATACACCCAATTCTTGTTGGAAGAATGAGCGCCAAGAGACAACAGTTTGAAACTAGGAAAATCCATTGAGAAAGCTCCTGAGAGGCAGGAGGGCACTTGGAAGGGGGTATTGCGGGCTTCACTTCTCAGAGGAAGTTTTATGGAGCAAAACCACAAGGCAGGTACAGTGTGGGTCAGTGCTGCAATCACCCTATAAGACCATAAGTGCAGCTGCTCAGGTAGTACCCATCCAGTGGGGAACACGGGTCATGCAGCTAATGTGCGTGCAGAGAGCAAGGGTTCTGGAAGGGGTGGGTCAGGAGGCCCTGTTCCCACACGGGGGTGCAGACTTACTAGGCCAGTGGTACGAAATATAGTCTAACCTTCAATTTATTGCTTGTACCTTGGGGAGGAATGTAGGCTGGGTCATCCTGTCTTTCTCTCGAGGCCTGGCCATCAGTGGATGTGCTTCTAGAATGCCACCATTGTCATGTGTTCTCATTGTCCACACTGACTCCGAGTGCCAAGCCTTATCTGGCTAGCTAGAATATTTCTACTGAAATATGGTCACAGGGGCTGAGGGAGGGCCTTCATGCAGCTTTGGCAGCGGGGTCAGCCCGTTGATGGCCTTGGGATCCTTCGTCACCTCCTTGGGTGCCCTCTGCAGTGAATAGCCACCGCTTTGGAAGGTACACAGGCAAGTGGCCAAGTTGCTCTTTCTCCTTATGGTTGCTGTGCCGATGATCGGTTGGCTGGCAGTTAACTTTGATTCCTGTATGGCTTTGTGGGCGTGCAGTCCTAGCGAAGCATCCTTTGAATCCATGTAAACACTGACTCTGTCCTTTCTGAGCTGTAAGCCCTGGTGAGCACTGTGAGTCCTGCTAGCTGGGCACCCATCCTGGGGCAAGGGAGGAGCTTTGCCGGGTCTGATGTAGACTCCCTGCTGCACATGCTGCCTTCTTTTCTTTCTCTGAGCAGCTGCCCTCATGGAAGAGGGCTCAGTCGGGTCAGTGGGAGGCTGTCTAGCAGGTCTGATCTGGCTGTGTGTGCTGGAGAATTGAATCGCCTGTTGCAGTCATGTCTTTGCGCCTCAGTTTCCTCCTTTTGTGGTAGGAAGGAGGCAGGTTTTAGGGAGGATGGTGTCTTTGGATGGCTGGGCCTTCTAGGAGGAGAGCCTGATATTTAAGAAGTCACTTATCTGAAAGCCCCAGTCTCCCTCAGGAAGAAGGAGGTCCTGTCACGTGGTGAGGAGCATATGCCATGCGGTCTTTATGCCCCGGTACCCTGAGGTCTAGGGCAGCCATGGCTCCGAGGCGTGCGGGCGGGCCACCCCTGTGCCACAGCGTCTCATTTGTGCCTCAGATCCCCACAGGCGTGAGCAGCTCTGCGACCCTGGGTAAGCACTCCCAGAGCTGTGCCCTGCCTTTTGTCAGCACGTAGATCAAAACGGTGTCCCGTTGATATGCTCAGTGCCGTGTCCTCTAGGAATGCTTGCTTCAGCTTCTGGATCGCAGTTTGGGGATCAGGGGCTCAGGCTGAAGTCAGGGCATCCACCTTTGGGCTTCCTGTGTAAGCTTACAGGGGGGTTGTGCAGGCCATCCCTACCCTGCTCTCCAAAGCTGACAAAAGCCTGTAAGTCCTCAAAATCACTTTTGTTTAGGGTCTTGGGTGCAGGAAGGAAAGTATTGGTTTGATTCTCTCTTCCCTCAGATTTTGGGTCCTCTTAGATGGGGTGAGGCCCAAGTATTTTGTGTTTTGTTTTTGTTTTTGGTACTGGGAATCAAACTCAGGACCTTGCGCTTGCCAGGCAGAACAAAGCATTTTACCTGAAGCCTACAAAGTTGCCTCTTCGCCATAGAGACTTAACAGTCTCTGCTAGGAAACTCAACAGAACACGGAGAGCTGAAGAGCTCCTCTGAGGGGGCACGTAACAGGCTATCTGTGGATTATAGGACCAGGCTTGGGAAAATCTAAAATATGCCAAATTGTGGGAAAGCACTTGCCCCAAAGATAGGGACTGTGTGTGAGCCCTTAAGGAAGCTCAGTTCAAGGCAGCTGAAAGGCTTGCTAGGGAGGAATTTCAAAGGCAATGAGAAGCTGAGAATCTCTCTGTAAAGGAATGTAGAAAAGCATGTGTGAAATCTAAAACTGAAGACTGTCTGCATCATCTGGGATCTGAGCAAGGATAGTGTATGAACTAGGTAACACTGGGTGGACTGGCACTGAGGCCTGGCTTGCCAGTCTAAGATCCTATACCAGCCTCCACTTCTGTTGGGTTTTTGAGCTCCAAGATTGGAATGTTGCAGGGACTGACAGGGTATAAGTAAACCTTGTGTCCTTAAATTTTCAATTATAAGCAGTAGTCCATTTTAAAGTTGAGGCTGTAGAGGATATTGCCTCCAGTGGGGAAAAATCGTGGGATCTTTGAGATACTTTTGCACTGGGGCAGCTGTTATTGCTCTTCCTGTTGTGCCATTAGTTGCCCTTGCTTCAGGATGTATTTATATCTCTAAGCGGGAGGGACAGCATACCTGTACAGGCTCTATGTAGATTATAGTATTCAAAGAAGATAAGGTGTTTCTCCCTAGGACAGGAACTGGACATTAGGTACAATCAAAAAGGAATGGGAGAAGAGAAAGTCATCCATGTGCAGCCAGCCTGCAGTGTGAGAAATTCACTGCAGTATCATGTCTGGAAACAAGGTCAAGTTTAAAAAAAAGGACTAGGAGACAAACTGCAGAGTTCAGCAGTAGGCTGGCTTCCTTTCCTCTGTAGTCAGGTTCACCCAGGGCCCTTCTTGGTGGACCTGCTGGCAAGATGGTTTCCATCCCTGGGGCCTCCATCTGAGGAGCAGCCCCACGTCCAGGCTACTGTTAGAAGTAGGGTGTGGCTTAGGGGCCTCCCATCAGGACGGATTTTATCATAGTTCCTCCCAAAGTGTCCTGGCTTTCGTGATGCTAGCAGCTGAGTTTATTCGTTGAGCTCTTCTTGGAGCCCCATGCATCAGACTTAGAGGCTGTGCTCTTTATTTTTATTTGTGGAGACCAAGTCACTTTATTGGGATCTTAGGAGTATGGAGAAGCCACCAAAAAGATGCTTCACAGGAGATCTGATGTCCCCGGCATGGGTGGATCTCTCCAGGTCTGCTGTCTCCAAGAGCAAGGCCTTTTAAAGCCAGAACCGAGGCAGCCACTTTTCCCTTAGTCTGTCACTCTTTTTCCTTAGTCTCTCTCTCTCTCTCTCTCTCTCTCTCTCTCTCTCTCTCTCTCTCTCTCTCTCTCTCTCTTCCCCCCCCCCCCTTTGTCTCTTTCTGGTCCTGATTATAAAATCCCAAGGGGTCATTTCTCACTAGCCTGGACCAAAAACCATGTTCTGTTGCTTTTTCCTAATATTTGAAGCCAACTAAGTAATCAGTTGTCTTTAAGAATAATCTGCCATTCTACTGAACAAGCGCCAGGAATTTATATTTATTTCATCAGTGCCTCTTTAAACTATCTAAGAAGGCAGAGGGGTTCTCATCGTTCTCCTATGACTAGGTGAGAATTTAAAATAATCGAAGGCTGTTGTTCTTGCCCTTCTCAGAACTTTAAGAGCACACATCTGAAGATGTTCCCTAGCCCAGGCTACTGTTTGCTTGGAGCCCAGTAGGACTCTTGTTTGGGTTTGAGTGGGAGCCAGCTCTTTCTCTGGCTGCTTGTCTTCTAGTCTCCTAATATTAAGATTGTGCTCTTTAAAATATAATAATAGAATAAACAATGCGACAATTATCTCCAAACGTAATAGCAGATTGTAATATTGCCGGTCTTCATTGGAGTCATTTTTGAAGAGTACTATTACATCTTTCCAGTTTAGTCCATAGGTTTGAATAAGTCCCTGAAGACCTCAATGTATTTGCCAGGGCCATCTAAAAACTTTCTCAGATATTGTTTGTTTTGTTTGAGGTCACTTAAAGAAAAGGCCGCATGGCCTCAGCAGGGCTAAGTTCTCTACTCCACTCCTCCAGCGGATGTTGTCCTTGACAAGCTTGAACAAAATCAGAGAGGGATGGTATATCCCAGTAGAAGCTTTAGTTGAGGTTGGCATGGATCCCTCACCCGTGGGGAACCCCAGGCTGAATAACAGTGGGTGAGGCCTTGGTTAAGGTTGCCCTGGAAACTCCATCTGTAGAATCTGAAGGGCAAGTAGGGAATGGCAGGGTCGTCCTAGCAGGTAGGTGTATCCACTTGTGCCTGAAGGGCTGGAGCAGTCTGGTTTTCTGTGATTTATATTTACAAAGTGTCTCAGTTACTCTTCTCTCCTTGCTGGGACAAATACTCGACACCCAAAATGAAGGAAGGAAAGGTTTATTTAGCTCACAGTTAATGGAGGTTTCAGTCCTTACTTGCCTGGCTCCAAGGCTGAGTGGCACAGGGCAGAGGCCAGCAGTTCATGGTGGCAGAAGGTAACAAAACAGCAAGAGCACAAGGGCAGGAGCGGTAGCAACAGCGGTACAGAGAACAAGCCTGTCTCTGTCTCTCTTATATTACGTTCAGGCTCTCTGCCCCAGGCTGGGGCAGGTACACCCATAATCCCAGTGGATCATGAGTTAATCACAACTCTAGAAGTCCCCATCCCATGACTACATGCGGCTTTGTGGGGACAACTAGACACAACCCATAACACAAAGTCTGAACATAAGGAAATGCTGCTCATTTCCTCTCTCTCTTCCAGTACACTTTTTGTTTTTCTTTCCTTTTTTCTTTTTTTGCAGCTCTGGTATTGAACTCTGGACCATGCGCTTGTATTCTACTGAGGGCGCCCCCCCTCCAATCCCCCAAACAATACAGTTCTAACTGTGAAATAGCATCATAATCGGTATTTCCCTGGGCATTTCATTTTGCCTCCAGGGAGTGGGTAGATCATGCACAGGTGTTGAAAATGGTTAAATTAGACCATTAAATCATTTAATTGAATGATTCTTTCATAATATGTGAGGATTGAACACTTTCTAGTACTTCAAAATACATTTCAAAGAGGTAAGAGAATCTGACGAGTTCTCCGTCTGAAGCACAACGGGGAAGATAGATGTCCCTCTCCGTCTCTGCTTGGCTTCTGTATCTCTCAAGGTATCTCCTGAAAGGGACCTGTTCCAGAACAGGTGGCTGCTGCCTGGAGAATGACCACAGGATGGTCAGGCTGGCCTGCGGCCTCCTCTGGAAAGTGACCCTCTTAACTGTGGCATGTGTGCCAAAGAACACCAGTGATTCCACGCAGAACAGTCGTGTTTAAAGAAGGAAGCATTTCTAACAAAATTAAACCAGTAATTAAGAGACCTCATACAACTGCTTTCCAGTTCTTTGAAAGATGGGGAAAAATCAAAGGGCAAATTCTAAGTGGTTAGAGCCCTTCCCTACCCGTAAATAAGAGTGCTGGGGATACAGTTTTATTTATTTATTTAATTTTTTATTTTAGGGGTCTACAGGGTGTTCAGGGTCTAGATCTACTAGATTGGACTCATAGTGATCCACCTGTTTACAGCCTCCCAAGAGCTGGGATTACAGGCTCGTGCCACCCCACTCAGTCTCAATTGCCATCTCAGTGTACCCCGAGGGGCCAGGGCCAGCACGACAGACCCGGGGTATCAAACCCCTGGCCCCTGCACCTGCTTGCAGGCACTTTAATCCACTGGGCTATTTGGCTGGCCCTTGAGGGCATAGTTCAGCAGCACAAGCACCTGCCTGGCAAGTGCATGGTTCTGAGTTCAGTTTCCTGTACCCAAAAGAAAACAAAAATGAGATCACCTCCAGAGATAGGTGCAGGCAAATAATGGCTTGGAAAAATTCTCCCTTGGGTCCTAGACCCAAGAAGTCCCTGGGACATTGTTACATCTTCCTAGTCACTGAGGCAATCTTCCTTAGCAGCAAGACAAGGCTAAGTTTTATGCAAAAATCCATTCTAACATTTCTATTTCTGTATGTGCAACACACTTGGGAAGCTCATAAGTTAAAGCCTCTGTCCATCTTACACATAGTGAAATACTTCCCAGCCCTACACATATAAATGATTACAGCAGGGCCTTGGAAGGGAGAGAGCCAGGATGTTTACTGAACGTATTGCAGTCTGTTAAATATTGTGGCTTAGGTAGTAGTTCCTTCTGATCTCACCCAGGGTCTCAGGCTCAGTTTCCTGGACCTGGGAGACTGGGCCCTGAATACTAATTGGGGACATCATGCTCATTTGTGTTCTCTTGGATGAACAAAATTCCGATGTCTCATCTGACCAAGAGATGCGTGTAGGTATTGCTCACCTACTGTGTCTTTTTTTCTTTGGTGTTAGCAAATGTCCATTTTCTATGGGCTTAACTTAAGAATTCTTAGTTGCTGAATAGGAGGGAAAGGTTGGGACACTTCAGGGACTCCCTCTCTAATCTTTGGCAGAAAACAAACAAGAAAGCATAAGGTGACATGTAAATATAAAAATGACTTTAGAAAAAAGTCTCATGCTCATGGTGAGTTATTGAGTCAGTTTGTGCTGAGTCATTACCACCCTACGGGAGCAGTGAGGGTGGGGAATCTCAAGAGCAAAGAAGCCTCCTTGGCAGTAGA